>BHFT01066616.1:0-41828 GCA_004320025.1 Laticauda laticaudata | reverse complement strand
TGTTCTCTCCAGAAAAAAATAAGTAGAAAATTATCTCACCAAACTGACACACTTTCTTTCCAGCTTTCTTCCGTTCCAGAGTTGTCCCAGCTTCAGCAGCTTTAATGGCTGCCTCTCTGCTGCTGGAAAAAAGGGCTTCTCTTGGATCTACCAGGGACTTTGTGATGTCCCTTGGATCAACAGGATGTGCCCTCCTAAGTAACTGTCTCAATGGGACATTTTAGGTCCGTTGGGACCGTCCTGCAACATAGATATCAGCAGCGATCTTAGAGCTTAAAGATCACATGCTGTACCGCCGCGACGCCAGTTCCGGCCTCCCTGTTTTGCCTCCACATTTTTGAGCAGCAGCACCACTGCTCTAAAAAGTGGTATTGTCATTTTTTTTGGGGGGGGGAAGACCCTTTGTGTTGACTGAAATGTCACTTATAGCAAACACTGGAGTTCATTATAGCATTATAGCAGTTCTTGTTCCTGCAAATTATGCCAAATGTTTTCAAATTAAGAAGTATTTATTATGTTGAACCATGCATTCAACAGCAGCAACAAACACAAGAAAAGAGTAACCTAAAACAAAATAAACTCCATTTATGGAACATCCTTGCCCTCATCCCTTTTAACTTTCCAGAAGTCCCTCAAGTCTTAGTTGTTTCAGCAAGCCTAAAGATCCCAGGGCACTGGCAAAATTTTGAACTGGCTCCTGTGTATTTATCATCCACTCTTTGCTGATCTCTTTTTGTTCAGTTTTAGTTTTGTGCTTTTTACAATTTTAAAGTTTTTAATATTAGTTTATATAGATTTATTTTAATTTTGTTATATGCCACCTAAAGTCACTTAATCACTATATAAATACTGTATGAAGAATGAATGAATAAATAAATGAATGAATGAGTTTTGACACAGCTTCAGCATCATGCCTCTGTAATCCTCCTAGGGCATCTGTTGCTAATTGTCCATTTTATCCTTTGCAATGCTAATGCTCTATGGGGCTTGGGGTGCGTTGTTTTCCCATTTACAAGAACATCTGCCTTCCCTTATATCTGTTTCCACACCCTTTCAGAGAATCACATCTTATTCCTTCCAGTCAGCTATATAATTCATCTTGGTTTTTTTAAAAAAAGGTTGTCTGACTTGTATCGCTTCATCTACAGGTATATAAACAGTGTGAATTGAATTTGTACTCATACCCTTTTCTAGCCTCTGGGCTCAAGCAAGCCATTTATTTTGATCATCCCTCCACTTGAATGTTAGCAGTTGCAAACATAGAACATTGTGGCTTTTTGTGGGAATTGACGTACAGAAAGGATGAACCTTGATAGCAGACAGCTTTCCCTTCATATAGCTGCCCATTTCCCCTAAAACAGCTGGACAAGTGCACAAACAATGCCCTGAAATCATAGAGGAAGGCAATATGGCACTTCATATTTTCTCCGAACTGTTTGTAAAAAGGACAATAATATTTTTTATGCTAAGAGCTACCATAGCTCAAGATGGGGCTTTGATTGAGAGTCTTTGCAAGCTCCAATTGGTTAGCACCAATTGACTCATGGTATTATTCTGTTTTGGAGAAAAATCTGCTTACATGGTTGCGAGACATTGAAAACCAATCAATCAATTAATCATTTCTTGGGTGGCAAGAGTGAGGACCAAGGAAAGTCTGGATTCCAGAATGTTTTAGAGGATTTCCAGATTTAAAATGGTGACAGTATGGGAGAGCCTTGAGAGTAAATGGAGAAGAAAGGAGAAAAGACCAAAATCATGCATGCTTATGTTTGAAATGGTTTACATTAGTCAGAGGCAAAGAGTCTAAAAGCAGAGGCTGCAGCGGAAATACATTTTTAATTACAGACCATTAAAACCTTGTCTGAACTGTCTGACCTTCTTGTCAGAGTTTTTCAGCCAGGATGCCAGTCAGGAGTGCCCTGAAATCAGGAAGCTAGAATGAAAGGTATGGGCAGATGTAGCTGATGATGTTTGAATGGTTTCATATGGATTATTTTATTACTAGAGGGATGTAAAAGATTGTTAAACATAGCTCTTGCACAATGCTATCTAAGGGAGCCAGATGCACTGCTTAAGCAACCTTTGCACATATATAGTTGACTTTTGTTTTGATGGCTAATATTCATTGATCTAATGGTATGTGGGAAAAACCTTGGGAGCCTGGGAAAAGAGATGTTGTGCCCAGAAGTGGTATTCAGCAGGTTCTGACCACTTCTGGAGAACTGGCAGCAGAAATTTTGAGTGGTTCAGAGAACTGGCAAATACCACCTCTGACTGGCCCCACCCCCACTTATTCTCTGCTTTCCAAGTCCTAGCTGATTGGCTGACTCTTATTTTGTTGCCCTGCACAGGAGAACAGAGCTGGAAAGCAGGTTAGGGGGGTGGGGAGGAAATGGGATTTTACAGTAACCTTCCCCCAGGAGTGGGGAGGGAATGGAGATTTTACAATATCTGTCATGCATCTGTTGGAAAGTGACTCCGAGGGAGAGGAGGAACAGTGACAGGAAGTGGAAATGTGGCTCCAGAGATTATAGAGGAGACTGGGGAAGGGCAGAGGCCGGCTGGGCAGTCAGAGGAAGATTCAGGCCCATCCCCTCTCCATCCTAGGGCACGTAGGGAGGAGAGCATAAGGGAGAGATGTTAATGGCATGGTCTACAGGGGAGGAAAGGGCCTTGATTCTCTTCATGGGCTGCAGCTGTGAGAACTGGAGACAGACATGCATATGGGCCAGTGCTGGAAACAAAGCATGGAAATATTTATAGTCTGTCATTTATCTCTGAGTTTAGCATCCTTCCCAGTGTGTGTTCCAGTATCTGTGGACGTCTTCAAGCCCTTATCTTGCCTGGTTCTCTGAATTGCTTCAGTGTGGTTTGTATTATTTTTACTCTTTATAATTTATAGGCATTTTTAGTTTAAATGGCATTTCCTCCTTTTCATAACTGCTTGTGGGGGAGTTTTTTGTCTCCTATTTGGGGCTTTGAAGCAAAGTGAAGGAGTAAAAGGGGCTTCACCTGTTTTGTGACTGTGTTTATTTTGTATCCCACCCTGGGTCATCACAATATCCTTCCCTTGAAGTGGGGTGGGAATGGAGATTTTACAGTAACCTGCCATGCCCTCCAAGCCATGCCACGTCCACTAACCCACACCCTCAGAACTGGTAGTAAAAATGTTTGAATCCCACCACTGGTTGTGCCTAAAGAACCAAAAAGAGGAATCATGGCCCATAGCTAGACAGTGGACAGGGCAAGAGGTTCAGAAGAGACCTTCTCTAGTTTCTTGGGTGGTAATGCAGTTCTACGTTCATAGAATTGTCAGATTCTATCAATGCAGCTTTATAATAAAATAGAATTAAGTAATTGAATGATGATTCCTACCTGGTTTAAAAAGGCTGACAATTGTTATGATATAGTAAATCTAGATGAAGAGCATTTATAGAAGATTTTATTAATATTAAAGAGCATTTATAGGAGATTTTTATTAATATTTTAATGCAACCACTCCTTTTGATTGTAATGCACTGTGTTATTTGACTTCCAGCACAACCTTCAGGATACAGTTATTTAATTGTGTACATAGTGAACATTCCCAATTATGCCCGTAGGCAGAGCAGACAATCCAGATCACCTTTTTAAAAGCTATTCACCGATTAAGAACAAGATGTTAAGATGTTCTTATGATTTAAGCAAGTCTAACCAATTTCATCTTGTCAGAGATAATCGCGTGCAGGGATAACAATGAATTTCAACATCATTGTTCTGATTATGATCTCCAGGTTGAATAATATAATGCCATATAATCCCCAAATTGTGTATGATCTAAAAAAAAGATGTTGCTGGAGAGAATAAAAAATCCCTTATAGCATGAAAAAACAAGTGTCCCCCAAATTTTAGGTGAGAGCATCTTAAAGCAGTAGTTTTCAGTTGGCATGAGTCACAAGCCAAATGAAACAAAGGAGACCTCCCTTTTTTTCCAAACAAAGAGTGAAAATGACAGCCTAAATTATTGTTCTGAACCAAAGTGAGAGATTCATTCAAGGAATTCAAAGATCATATCAGTAGGCTTGGTCTGTGTGTGTGTCAGTGGTGGGATTCTACAGTTTCTTTACCAGTTCAGTGATTGCACACTTTGCGCATGTGTATGTGTGCATGCACCCTAACACATGCAGCTTTCCAAACACCAGCTGAGGCTCTGCTGTGCCAATCAACTGAGAGGATAAAGAACAGAAAAGCACAGGGGTGGAAGGAGTGATTCTGCGCTTTTCTGTTCTTTCTCCTCTCAGTTGATCGTCAGAGCTTTTTTTTTAATCTACCTGTTCAGCTGAACTGGTCTGAAATGGTAGCATTTCCCACTAGTGTGTGTGTGTGTGTATGTGTGTGTGTGTGCCAAAATACCCAATTACACAAATCTGCACTATTTCATGCCCAGTACAAGCACAGCCTTTCAATCACTTTCACAAAACAGCTCTGTATGACAGTACATGTATATCATTGTTCACTTACTGTAGCTGAGGCTGTATTCCTATCTGCTTACATGAGCCATGTAGAGTGTGTTAATGCTCATGGAGAAGAACTTGAAAGAGAGAACAAACTTGATGGAGAGAGGGAAGGTCCATTATCAAGGCACAAAGTAGATAAACACGCAACAACCCAGAGGAGGGAGGCAGAGATACATCTCAGATAGTCACCCCCAAATTCACATAAAGGTAAAAGACTTAGGAGGGTAAGCATATTTAGAGTTGCAAGATTCTATTGCCATAGCCAATCTTAATAAAAGTAGTTTTATGCACACTGGGCATCAATTTCTTGGTAGCATCTACATCAGGGCTGTCAAACTCACAGCCTGGATATGTCACATGCTGTTTAGCGAAGGAGGGAAAAAGTTGTGACATGCTAACAATGCCATGACAATGTGAGTTTGACACCCCTGATCTACATTGTAGGGCTGACACTAGTAAATGGTTCCTAGTTTCCATAGGATCTGTTATTCACCACTCAATTGTCCTTTAGCAGTGAGGGAGACTGGAATACTCTCTTTAGTTGCCACTGTTTTCTCCTTCATTAAAATGATTTGGTTGGAATACAAAGTTGTGCAACTGACCAGTGTGATTGGATGGCTCAAAATAATTGAAACCAAATTTGAAAGGATTTTGATAACTTGTCTGACAGGGACTCTTTATCTTGGCTGCTGCTCCCAGAAGTTTCAACTTCTTACTTCCTCTTTTTCTTAGGATAGTTTACAACTTTTATACCAATTCCTTCTTAGGATAGTTTACAACTTTTGTACCAATTCCCACAGTTAAATCTCTTTAACTCCGACTGAACAGCAATTATCTAAGCAACTTTTCAATGGCACAAAGAGATTCTCCCAAAACCCTCTCCTTGCTGCCACCTTGTGGTTGATAGATTTAAGAATCAATTGGCTGTCCCTTATTTTAAGGACTGAAAAAGGGGAAATCACTCAGGTGACAGTAACAATGGGAAGAAAAGGCATTGATTGAAGGGACTCAGAACATTGGCCAAGTTAATTGGAGGAAGACTATCACATGGCAGATTATAGTGAGTGAAGTTGCAATGGAAGCACTGATCAAAATTTAGAATTTTGCATGTTAAAGCTGTATGGATAGCAGCACATCAACCTCTTTCCTGTGTATGATAAGAATGTGCTGTGGAAAAACAAGATGGCAGCATCATTTTCTGCAGTACTGGGAGCATGGTAATATCCTAGTAGGAACAGCCTAAATATGAACTACTTTTACTGCAAGACTATGTTATGATTAGGTTTATACACTGCATTGTAAAATTTGTGTAGTCTAATTGGGTGTACAACAAGCTAAGCCATAACTTCAAAGTGCAGTAGCTTAATAGTCACAGACACATTAAGCCAATATGCAAAAAACAATGTTGGTTTAATGTAATGGCCTGTATGAACATACTGCTTAAGTCCATAAATGCTGTCTTGAAATGTATTTGTTCCTCATTATTGTCCTTGTGGGGATTGCATCACAACAATGCTAATAAACAAAAGATATAATGTGTTAAAGTGAAAAAAAATATCTTCTCCCCTTTGCTGTAGTTTTCTCCTGTAGTCTACTCTCAGATAGCTTGGATTAAAATTCTTATAAGTTGGAAATCACAGGAGTTGTAATTAATACATTTGATGGTTGCCAGATAAGTGAATTGCTTTTTTTTTAAAGGTTCCGCCACATGAGTGAATACATTTTCTTATATGGGAGACATTAAACAGAGACTTTGTCCCAAGTCAGTAGTTAGACTAGCTATGTCTTCAAACAAAATTGCATCTTTCAACTGCCCAGTTCTATCCTAGTTTCTTTCTTTTTAAAATCCTATCTGCCTATTCACCAGAAAAATATGGAATAACATTTTGAATTACTTATAAAATGATGTATTTCATGAAAGAAATATGTCCCAACCTGGCTACTACCAATATTGCAGCTAATTGTCTGATATAATTAAAAGCCTTTAAAGGAGAGTCAGAGGAATGTCTCTAATTAACCTGCAATGACCAAGTTCATAATGATAATGGCTAGGTAGCTCCAATTGCTTCAGCAATATTTCCATAAGTTTCCAGGATATTCCTGCTTATGCACCTAGCAGAATTGATGACTCTTTCAAAGATTATTGGGTGAATGAGTTCTGTTGATGAAGAAAGAGTGGCATCTTAAGGAATGTTTAAGTGAACATGATATAAGCAGAGTGAAAAGTTACCAAAACTTTTTTCCCCTAAACTTTTTGGAACCACCATGATTTAAGAAATATTATAGAGAGCTTCTCCTCCTCTTTTGCTTGGTCTATGGAAGAAACTCCAGAGAGACTGCAGCTGTGTGGATGATCCTAATTTAGAAACTGATGTTAAATTAGTTTAATAGCTATAGTAATAGAAATGGCATACTTAAATAATGTCAGCCTTCAAGATTTTCTCCCTTTGCTTTGCATCTTTCGGCTGTCATAAGTAACAGGGGGAGGAGGGGGGGAATGGTTATGGGAAGTGAGCTAGAGGTGTTACAAATCAGAACTGTTTAAGTTGGGGGGGTAGATTCTTGCTTAGGTTTCTATCCTATGCTATGTGCAGCTGCAACTCTTTATCAAAATATGTCAAGGTCAACGGACAGAGGCCTCATCACCACCTGGAGATACCCACATGATGATATACACAACTTTTAATTGGATGATCCAATTGAACTATTGGGGGTGGGAACATTGCCATTGCTTTGTATATGTGATTTACATGCCCATTTTCTCAGATTCAGAATACTTTTGTTGCTGCCACTTGATTTCCAGTAAAAGATATCTTTTCTCTGATTAAAGGAATATAAGTATTTCTTTCTTGGATTTTGCATGGAGCACTAGCGGACCTTATTCTGCATAGCAGCCCCAGTATTGTTCCATGATAAGAAAGATGTCTCCCTTCATTTATGTGTTGACTACAGAAACCTCAACACTATTTCAGTGGAGAACATGTACCCCCTCCCTTTGATGAAGGATATGTTGGCCCACTTGGCCAAAGGGAAATTGTTTTCAAAACTCGACTTGAGAGAAGCATACTACCAAGTTCGAATTAAGGAAGGGGATGAATGGAAAACTGCTTTTAACTGCCTCATGGGTTGTTTCCAATTCAACATTCTTCCATTTGGTCTACAGGGGCCCCCTGCAGCATTCATGCAAATGAATATCAGGTGATATTCATTTGATCAATAAGTTGATCAATGAGGTGTTGCATGAACATCTATGATCAAATGATCAATGAGGTGTTGCATGAACATCTAAACAAAGGGGTGTTGGTTTATCTTGATGATATTCTTATCTACATGGAGACTCATGATAAACATGTGAAATTAGTGTGGTCAGTTCTGGAAAAACTTCGAGCTGCTGAGTTTTATGCAAAGTTGTCCAAGTGTGAATTCCACCAGGAAAAAATTGATTATTTAGGCTATTGCATCTCACATGATGGCATAGAAATGGATCCGGGGAAGGTTCGTGCCATTTTGGAATGGGCCCCTCCCCGCACCAGGAAACAACTCAAAAGTTTCTTGGGATTTGCTAATTTTTACCATCAATTTATCCCTGCTTTTGTGAAGATTGCAATGCCTATCACAAATCTCCAAAAAACTAAAGGGGAGGTGAAACCGAGGCCTAGTAAACCACTGGAGTGGTCCATGGAATGTCAAGCCGCTTTTGAGAAGCTGAAACGACTGTTACTGCTAATTACTGTTCTTCTTCACCAATACTTTATGCTGTCACAGTACCTTGCAAATAGTACAGAAGAACTTAAGCAATTCCCATGAGAACTGCTTTCTTAAATTTATTTAGAAAGGGGATATTTGAACGTCATTTCTCTACAAATAGAAATCATGCCAACTCTACTCAAGACAAATGATAACCAAATAACTATAAAACAACTTTATAGGAAAATACAGACATACCATATCTGGGCTGCAAAATCTAAATGGCTACCTGGTGGCAGCAAAACTTTCTGTGGGTTTTATGGTTTTTGCTTTTCTCTAGGTATTGGCTGGATTGTGCCATCAGACATGGTGTTGCTAGGAAAATAACTCTTACAGATTTTCCAATATTGATTTCTCTCTGCTGAAGGATTCTAAGTAAGTAGTCTTTTCCATTACTTCCCAAATACTTCATTATTGGACACCATTTGCTTATCTATGAACCATGAGAAGATAATGATTTTTATCCAATTTATCTCTATGGAATTTTGGCCCCACTAAAATTAATGAAGCAAATACATAATTTATTGTTAATATTTTACATCACTTTCTTTTAGTCTAATTGACTAAAACTACATACACGACAGAAAAAAATAAAATATGAAACATAAAAACAGAAACCAATAGCAAATCAATTCTAAAAGACTTTCAATAAAAATCATGCTAAAATTACTTCAGAAAGCCCAGTTGATTAAAGATACATCATAACATTTCCTAAAATGTAAAACAGTAGGGTAATCACGTACTACATCTGGGAAGAGTGATAACAAAGAAAACTGTTTCCCACACGAACATTTTCCCAAAGGCGCTTATAGAGACTGATAGCTAGATCTTTTTGCAAATTACTACTTAAAAAATTAAATCCTTGAATTAAGTCAGGAAAGCAATTATCAGCCACTGCAAAAATAGGTACACACTTATCTAGCCCTAAAGGAAGGGCAGAAACCTCTCTCTGGATCCTGACACTTAAAACAGGAAAACTTCATAAACTGCATTTGATCCTCCACATGTGATTTAGTTATTGAATTAAGAGCCTAAATTTCTAAAAAGTCCAGCAATACAAAATAAAAATGAAATTTGTAATCAAAACATCAATCAAAATTCAATTAAAATTAGCTAACTTGGTTGTCGAAGAGTTTTTTTTTCCACCAAAGTTTAATTTTAATTGTTTTGAAGTCAGATAAAGGGATATTAGAGAAAAAAAGCTAAGGTAATTGCTTGGGAACAACTTTCAAAGTCGGGGTACTTTCAAGAATGCTGTATCTCACATCTCTGTAACTTTTTACTGATATTTAGAACTTTACTTCCAAAAGTTGGGTAGATCTATAAAGAAAAAAATTATGAA
The DNA here is from genome assembly GCA_004320025.1 of Laticauda laticaudata. NCBI lineage: Eukaryota > Metazoa > Chordata > Lepidosauria > Squamata > Elapidae > Laticauda > Laticauda laticaudata. The sequence goes on along the minus strand of BHFT01066616.1, from coordinate 32,243 downwards.
GTTTTCTATAGTTGAATGTAAAGACCCGGTCCCACTGGACTTACGGATGCAGAGGATGTAAAACGTTAAAAAAAGCTTGCCATCCATTGGAAAACGTGATTGCCCAATCTGTGTGTATCACTGATATCTGTTTCACATTGTTCTTAGTCGTTGAGCGAATCCCTGCCATAGGTTTTCAGTAGGAGCTTTGAAGCGCACAATTTTTCTGAATTGGGATGAACTTTACGCGGTTACGATCTCATGCGATTAAAGGGACAAGATCTTATGTCCGGTTATCATCAGTTAATGGTCCGCGTGTATGCTCCTCTGCATCCTGGCTCCCTCAACCCGTGAAGTGAAAATGGAAAGAGGGAGGTACAAAAGGAAACGAACGTCTAACAGCTTGTAAGAAATAGAGGATGTAAGCCTGCCTCGTATATAAGTTAAAATTTGACAAAATGTGGGTATTGGATGTATTCGTGATGATTTAGAAAATGTCTGGAGTGCTTCTGAGAGTATGTAGAAGGAACTAGTGGACAAAGACCGATATTTTCTATAAAAGGGGGGAAAATAGTTGGATCGTGGGGAATGTGGCAAAGTCATATGGGTGCACTGGGTTTTATTATCCACAATTTCCCTTATTATCAGAAACATGCAAGTGCTTAATTTTTTTGAAGTTTCACCACACTTTATTAGTTAAAAATGAGATAACGTAAGCTGTGTCTTTGCAAAGATAAACTTAATTAAATTATCTTTAAGGGACTTTATGACTTTAAAATTAAGAAATGCAAAGTATGTTAGTGTGGTAAAAAGATATTCTTTTTTAGGAACCTATTATGATGTTTTTAAAGCAAAATGAACAGTAAATTTTAAGCAGTAAGATTACAGTAACTCAGTCTTGACATATTCTCAGTCCTCTGATCAATGAATCCATGGCTAGATGTTAATGCCGGGCAGGAGAATGTGGGGTGGGCTGTGGTTTGAGTGTGGGTCTGAGGACAATGGGGGTGCTGGCAGAGGTAACAAGGTGGTGGTGCATTCAGGATACTGGAGAGCGACTCGTCGGAGGGTGAGGGCCCTTCATCAGGATTGGAGATGTCAGGCCCAATCTGGATGGAAGTTGGGTCGTGTTGAAGGTGGCTGTGGGGTGGAGGAAGGGGTTGGGAGAGTGTTGTGGGGCTGCTGTCTGCAGCTGGTGAGGTGGCATATGAGCGTACGATGGGCCTGGTGGGATTTGCTCTGCTGGTGGGATACTGATGTAGATTCCGTGCCTTGGTTTAGGTTTGAGGGTGTTGAAGATGGAAGGGCTGTTGACATCATAGGGGTTGGATGGAAGAGACTGGACTTGGTAGGAGCAGTTCAGCTGGAACTTGAGGTTTGCCCGAAGGCTGGTGATTGTTCATTCATGACTGGTACTTGGGCTAAAGGGTCCTCGGGTCTTGGGCTCACGGTAGGTGATTAGAGGTGGTTCGGCCGAGGATGGCCCTTGCAAATGGACAGACGAGAGAGGAAGTTCTGTGCTGGGGTCTTCATTGTGTCCTGATGTCAAACAGAACTGTGGTCTGGTCCGTTGCCTCTGCTGCTCCCTTGGGTTGGGGGGGGGGATAGTTGAGATGGGTTGCCTCTGCGTGGCTGCATATTCTTCCTTACTACCATTATGGTGGAAGCAGGGCATATCCTCCACGGGATCCTCCCAAGTTGCCAGCATGGGAGTGAGTTGTTGGGGGGTCTCTGCTGTGGGTCTCTGAAGACTCTGCCTGGACAGGTTAACTGGCTCCTGGCTGGAAGAGGACTGGCTGTCTGTGGGCTGTCTGAGGAGAGGGGTGTCAGAGGGGCTGCCTCGGTGGCGGATTCACCTCCAGGAAAAGCACTTGCCATACATCTCTCCGGTCCAGTGAGCTTGACAGCGGCCTGCTGGATTTTGATGGTGTAGCTTGCCAAACCAGGTGTGGATAGTGCTTCCCCCATCCAAGGAGCACTTCTGCAGTGTACCCCAGACTCTCTTGCTTGTCTCTCCAAGCTGCCTGCTTCTTCTTGTGTTGCAATAAGAGTCTGTGCTTTCTCCAGAGGTACTCGTTTCCTCAGCCATTCCAGCACCTTCATCCCATGCTCCTCGAAATGTGTACTGTTCCTTCTCCTCTCCTTTCTCCTTGCCTCTTCCTCTTCCTCTGGGGGCCTTCCAGGGCCTTCAGGGGCTTCAGCATTCAGGCCTTCTGGAGATTGTTCAGGCCTTAGGCTTGAGCAGCAGGGCTTCAAGGGGTTTGAGCAGCAGGGCCTTCATCAGCAGGGTTGAGGAGCTTGAGGGCTGGGTTGGCACCACAGCAGCAGCCGCAGCAGGTCAGAGTCAGTGCAGGAGATGGGTGTTGGTTCGTGGCCTTCTTCACCTTGCCAGGGCTTGATCGAGTAGGATGAGCTTCCTCTTCTTGCCTGACTGACAAACTATGGTTCCTGCAAGATGTATGTGGAGCAGTCTTTTCCTGTATGCTGATCTGCTGCATCCTTTTATATCCGCTGAGATGACGCATTCATACTCCCGCATGCAACAGTGAACGCTTGCATCTGATATACATCTGTACGCTCACCTTTGTTTCTATAAGGCGTCCGTGATGCATCCGATGATCACTGTTTGCATTGCCTCTCTAGTGCCGCGCTCAAAATTCTCCGACCCTTGGAGTGTCTCTGTTCGTCGGAGGTGTCATCCGCTTCCATCCACTTTCATCTGCTAGGCTTCCTATGAACATCCATTTAACATCCCCGCTACATGCTACCCACGTCTGTTCTTTTCCATTCTTTTCCATTCTTTTCCGTTCTTTTCCGTTCTTTTTATGCAAATGTTCACCACTTTTTGGAGCAGATGACAACGGATGGAGCCACCTCCGAAATTTTGCTCATCCATTGTGTCCTTTATGCATACGTTTTGTGTCCGCCAGCCAGTGGGACCGGGCCTTAACTATGATTATTACTTTTAACTACCAGGTCTTGTTGGAAATTATGGTGGTACAGAAATCTAATTAAATAATGCTCTTTAATGTATGTATAACAGGTCCTTGTAAAAAAAAACAACTGATTCCAATATTCTAGAATATCTGAACATATAATATCCCATGTGAACATGTTATACTAATCCACATGTTATAGTAGTCCAAGTAGTTAAGCCATTTGTCAGCGCCACTAAATAGACTAGATCAGGGCTGTCAAACTCCCAGCTAGTGGGCTAGATGCATTATGTGCTGGCCACATCCATGCCTAGTTTAGCAAAGAGGGGGAAGTCCTAATGCATCACATGATGCTGCCACAATGACATGTGTTTGATACCCCTGGATTAGACCAAGAAATTAACTCCACAGGAAGGCTAAAACTACTTTGAGATTAGTATAACAGAAACTTGCAAGCCTAATTTTGTTGTACCTCCTCTTCCAACCTATCATTCAGCGAATTAAGGTGTCTGTCTGACCCACTACCAAATATTATAGATCTGTTATGAAATTAAAATATGTTTCAGTCTTTATCCAGGCAATGGATTTTGCATTTTTACATCCAGGAAAAAGAAAAAAAGAACTTTCAAAATCAGGAAAAGGTATGATGGTGGCAGGAAAATCAATAGATGCTTTTGAGATACCTCTAGGTTAATGGTATCATGCTTTGATTTTTAAAGGAAAACAAAAACAAGAAAGGACATTTATAACAGCCTGCGAACATTTATCTGGCAGTAAGTCATGCTGAACTAAATGGGACTTACCTTTAAGTACAAGCGTATAACAAATGTTATTCTGCAACTGAATGTTGTTTTTCTGGCTTTATCTTGTCCCTGATATTTAAACCTTGTAACACAAACAACTTGCACAGAAAAACAAATGAGCAGGGCATAATTCTTTAGCAGGTGCACAAGTCTTAAGTTAGGCTTGATAGATTCTTACTCTAAGAACAATACTCTGAATAAAATGATGCAATCTTTACAGTGATATTTTTATTATGATCCTAGGCTGTAAGCCAGATGAAAACTGCTATTCTCTGTGCACTTACTTGGAAGTAAATCCTATTAAACATAGTAGCATTTACGTCACAAAGGACATAGGTAAGATTGGCATATGGATAAAGGCTCATAAAATGACATTACTTACTACGACTAGCATTTAGCTTATGAAAGGGAAATTACATATATATGAAAAAGTAATTTCTGTTGTTTCTTGCAAAGAAACTGCAAATGTGAACAGAAATATTGCAGCTGTTTTAGACTCTAATAACTTGAGAATTAGATGAGATCACAGCAGGTGATGCTCAGAACAAATATCTTTTATTTCATGTTATTAAAATTTCTGCGAAATTTATCTGGAAGACACTTGCCACTTCATTGTGGGTAGTCTTATCATATTCTTGTGTCATAATGGCTCTGAGTAATCATGTTATTTTACATCCTAAGAGAGAAAAGTTATCTTTCTTTAATAGTCCATTCCATTTTATTTTGTCTATGAAGTGATGCGAGAGAGCCACTAAAATGTGAATCTGTAATGAATTCAATGCTTTATCCATATCAAAAAATAAGCCCAGTAATAATTAAAAAAGGAAAGGAGGATGCCTGTGCTATTTTTTCCTTATTTTCCAAAAACAAGAAAGAGGCAGACTTATATCTATCTGGAGCTTTGATCCCTACTTAAGATGAAGTTTGTTCCTTGACAGTCACTTTTCTTTTAAATAGTCCTTTATAAATTATAATAGAACAGGCAGAAAAATTATTTTACATTCTTCCCTAACTCCTTATTTCTTCCCATTCAATTCAATTATAATTTCTTCCAGGAATTCATTCAGGAAGAGGGGGAAAAAAGTCACTGGTGCACTGTTGTGGTTTGCAGGGGCACCCTCAAAAGGAATCAAAACCGGATCCATCAAAGAGATGATGGAAGCCGTGATCTCATAATCCAAGGCCTATTCAATTTGTATTTCTTTGGCCTATTGGTCATTGAACAATCTAATGATCTTCATCCTTTTAGGCTTCTTGTGCTTCAGTTAAATCCCAAGGAAAGATTTGGGGAAGGAACCTCTTTTTAAGTAGTGATGCTATTATTACTATTAGGTGAGAGTATTGTCCTTTAGAAATTTTTACAGAATTTCTACTTCTTGGAGAATTCAGGACAATCACCCATTCATCTCACTATTTAAAGTTTGATGGAGAATGTTGAAATGCTATTTGTGAGCAGCTCTGTTTAAAATCAGTCTACCAACACACATAACAAGCAAACATCAGAATAAAAATAACAAATGAAATGAGAGGCAGAAGAAATTCTTAGCCTCTTTAAATAAAATTATTACTTAACACATGTAAACACAAATCTTTTGTCTCACCCTCCATCCAGATCCAAAACTTGTTTAAGAAAGATTTAGCTTTGCTTTCCTGAGAAATCTTGCTATAAGAACCAAATTAATTTGTGTTACACAATTTTTTTTTATGTTTCTACAGCCTTTTATGGCTTATATAGAACAATACTTGAGGGAATACTTAAGAGATAAAATTTTTCATCCAGTTTTGGTCACCACAATATACAAAGGATGTTGAGACTGGAATGAGTACAGAGAAAAGCAACAAAGGTGATTAGGGTCCTGGATGCTAAACATATTAAGAATGATTCCAGGAATTAAGTATGCTAGTTTAATGAAAAGGACAACTAATGGTGACATGATAGCAATGTTCCAATATCTAAGAGGCTGTCACAAAGGAGAGGGGGGTCAACCTATTTTCCAAAGTACTTAAAGGTAGGACAAGAAGCAATTGATGGAAACTAATCAAGGAGAGAACCAACCTAGAACTAAGGAGAAATTTCCTGACAGAACAATTAATCAGGGAAATGACTTGCCTCCAAAAGTTGTGGGTGCCTCAACATTGGAGCTTTTAAAGAGTAGATTAAACAATCATAGAATATGAATCTCAAAGGCCTTAGGACTGAACTGAAATGGTATAGGATGTCTTGCTTGAGCAGGTATTTGGACTAAAAGACTTCCATGTTCCGTTCCAGTTTTGTTTATCCCATCCCATCCTATCCCATTCCATTCTTTCTATTCTATTCTTGTCAGCTTACATATAGAACAGTGGACAGAGAACTCTAGTGAGCAATAGTCAATTGATAAGTCAAAGTGGATTCATAACCGATGTGCATAATTATTACTTTAAGAACGCTAAATATTGCTAGAGATTTTTTTTTTATTCTGCACACAGGCCCTCCTCTAAAGCTCTTGAGGAACATAGCAGTAAAAGCAGGCCCAGCCCCACATCAAAGCATTCTATTAAGGTTTGTCTGATTTTCAAAGGATCACTTTGAAGAAACACAAACCAATTGTCCTGCTTGATTTCACTTCTGCTAAGACTTCCCTTGGATTCCTTATATTAGAAAGAGGCTTCCAGTAACAAGAAGCTCTGGAAGCAGAAGACCTCCGGGTATTGCAAATAATCTCTTCAATTCAGGGCCTCAACACAAGGACTCACATCACCTCAAATAGACCCAATATTCAGGGCACAGCTGTAGTTGAAGTTTTAATCACTTGTTCTTTAATTTGATTTCTTTTATATTGACTGGTACCTTCTTACTATACTAAGCCATTCTTGGCCTCAATGTTAGAGAGACCCCTTGTGTTTTTAAAGAGAATTTATTCTCAAGGACTTAGGGTAGGGAATGAAAATTTAATTGTGGTTCCCAATTAAAAAAAATGACAGTCTTGGAAGCTTATTTCCATGCAAAGTTTCATGGTTGGATTAAGCCAAGTGCATGTGTGTGAGGGATGTATTAAAACAGGATGCCAGTATTCTAAAATGACTTCTAGGACTTTTGGAAGAATTCAAGACTTTGCAAATCCTCAATCATGTAGCTGGGAAGAAGAAAAATATTACTGCATGCCAGGAAAATTGCTAAGATAGCATTCTTTCTCCATTGTCTGATAATATGTAAGGTTAAATAAACCAGCTTTATTGTTGCCCTTCTTTTGTGAAGTGAATGATACTTATTAATACACTGTTAATTATAGTTTTCCACAGAGGGAAAAATATTACCAATATAGCTTGAAGTACATTTGTTAACACATTAAAAAAATACTGCGCCCTCTCTCTTGACATTTAACCATCAAACAAGCCATTAACTTTTGTTGATTAGTAAGTTAAGTCTAAGAAATTAAAATTCTATTAAAACATTTGTACAATTTCCTTCTTATTTTTCACTGGATGAACAATGAATCAAACAGCTTACTTTTTTTTAATACTTGCATATCCATTGGTTCCTTTTATTATCTGTACACTTTGAGTTTCTAATGGGCATCTGATTTTACATATAGAAACTAAATCAATTTTGCCGAAAAGGGGTGGGTATCATATATCCATCATTTTCATGTGATCAGAAGGCAGGGATAGAAGTGGTGACTTTTGGAGGAAAGATATTAAGGAACTGCAGTTGGAATAAGCCAATACCAAGCAGTGACATTTCTGATGTGCTCCATGCATGCACTTGGCTGGTCAAGTTAATTTGAAAATCAATGGGGAACAATAAACTAAAGCGAACTGCATGGGAATCTCAACTCAAAAGTATGTTAGAAAAAATAAAGCAGTATTTGATGTTGAGAGGATTTAAAATGTATGATTTAAACAACTTTTAAATTTGGTGCCTTTGACAGATCTCTAGGGTTACAATTCTGTGTGTGCTTATGTAAAGGCAGTGGGAATTACTTCCTAGTACATGTTCATAGAACTACACTGTCAAAACCATCTGATTCATATGATATGAATCCACAATTACATTTTACTTTATAAGGGTCAAGAAAAGGCTAACCTTGCAATTCTGAGTAAAGCCAAAGTCAGTTAAAAAAAATAAGAACCTCTGAAGTTGCTGAAATCTGAGGATGCATGCTTGGACTTTGCTTTGGTCATTTTCGCATTGGTATAAGGTTAATTAGTTTGTCCTTATTTCTGAATCAAAATGGAAATTCTGCTTGGTGTACCATTTGTAAGTCAGGCTAAAAGAAAGTCCCATTCCTGCTTTCCTTCTATTTTTTAAAATCTATCATTTTGTATTAAAAGAATCTGCCATGCATCAGTTATTTATTTCTAATACACACATGATATGTCAAAGGAGACTATTTAGAGAGAAGATGTACATGTTGATGCATTCTTTCATGTTTCCCTTCTAAATGAACTCTGCTGCTTGAAATCTCTTCCAGTAAATATGTCCTTATGCCAAAACTTTGAAAATAAATCCTGACATCAACAGGATCTTTTTTTTTTTAATTTTAACTGTTAGGATTCTCTTTCATTAGACAGAGGAGGATGGTTGTTTCTAATAATGTATTCTTTATCATAGTTTAAGTAAGAAGCTGATAGTCTGAAGATATAGTCTGAAGAAGATATAGCCATGACTATATAATAAACTGTGTCTGCTAAGATGTATCAAGGGTCTTCGAACCTGGCAAGTTTAAGACTTGTGGACTTCAACTCCCAGAATTCTTGAGCTAACATGACTGGGGGAAGAATTCTGGGAGTTGGAGTCCACAAGTCTTAAAAGCTGTCAAGTTTGAAAACCCCTGAGATGTGTGAACCTCATTTTTCATGAAAGAATAGCACATTATTTCTTCATGTAGGATTTTGTGTCATGTGTCAGAATTATTTTGTGTCAAAGAACAAAATTATTATTATTTACTTAATTTTGGGTAGCAAAATGATTTGGATTACCTTTGAAATGATCCTTTATCTTTTTTTTTAATTCAACCAATTCAGCTTTGTCTTGTGTTAGGGATACTGTACCCTGATGTAATCGTGCTGATTATCCTTCTTCAAATAAAAGGAAAGTATGATAGCAGTGTTGCAATTTGGAAAAGAAAAACAAAACGCATGGGTATGTGAATTGCATCTTCCAGCAATTCCTAAAAGAAGCTGTATTGTGTCCATGGGTTCCTATGGCCCAGGACAATTGGATTTTATTTGAAATAGTGTTGATAGGTATAACACTCATGCCCACAAATATTCTTTCTCTTTCCAAATATTTCATCCTATTTTATTTATCATGAAAAATTTAACCGTGTTGTAGAAAAAAATATGGAAGGATTGTATAGTTACATGCTGCTGTCTCAGTGTCCTCTCCTCTGAAGTTTCCATATTCAGGAAAGATCTAAGGTGGGGAGATGTAATCATAATAGAGTAATACATTCTCACAAAAGGGGATTCCTGGTTGCCCTGGATTCCCAATCCTATGGATGGGAATCCATAATTCCCAATCCCTATCTAGGAATGGGTGAATAGGCTCCTTTTGGTTTCTCATATTTACTAGTTGATTAAATAAGGCTTTATTTTCTTTTTGTCTTTCTGTCTGTCTGTCTTTCTTTTCTTATATTTAAATATGTGTATGTATGTACAGTATAATATGACCTACCCCAAAATTAAGTCCTGGCTTGTTTTTTTTGTGTGTGCACCTAGTATAAACCATACCCCCAAAATAAGCCCTAGTGAAAGGGGGTGAGCATAGCCTGCATATGAGGCAGCAAGTGCACATTGGCTGACAGTGTCTGGCAGCAGCTGCAGCCTCACAACACAGGTGAGTTGAGTACCTGTGCAAGCAGCAGGTAGAAGCAGAGAGGGGGAGGTAGGCAATCCAGATGTGCTGTGTGGGCCATAGGAAAGCGAAGAAGTGGTGGGCTAAAGTGACTGGCATCCATGGGAGGCTCATCTTCATGTGGCAATACCAGCAGCAGAGGCAGAGGCATAGGGGAAAGGCAAATAATCTGGATATGTCACATGGACCATGGGAAAGCCAATAAGTGATGGGCTGGAGCAATGGGCAGCTGTGGAAGGCTCATCTTTGGATTTCTTGGCTTGCCTGCAGCCGGTGCAGTGCATCGGAATTTCCTGCCTTCTGCTCCATGCATCAGGATGTGCCTTCCATTCTAAGCAGCCCCAAAGTGTGCTGACCAAGGGATAGCAGGCTACAGCTGCTGCTAGATACCATCAGTCCCCACGCATTTGCCAGCTCTTGTGTGCACACTGGGGGATGGGTGTCCAGCCAGGCTGATCATCCTGAAATCATGTTTTCCCTGAAAATAAGTCCTAAGCTTTTGAGGCCCAAAAGAAAATAACTCCAGGTCTTATATTTGGGAAAACATAGTGTGTGTGTGTGTGTGTGTGTGTGTGTGTGTGTGTGTGTGTGTGTAAAAATTCAGTTTGTCCAACCTGAGAAATTCCTTTCAAAGCTTGCCCTAGAATTGTTAGGTGTTTTGCTGTGTGTTTCTCTAGACTTTGGTTATGGCTTGCAATATTATTTAATGGTCAAAATAATTCTCCTAACATAGTAACCTTTGTGCATTATCCTCATGAGTCTATATATTTTTGTAATAGAATATTAGACTCTTCATAATATGCTTAAAATATAGTTTTTCACTGGAAACTTCAGAACATTTTGAATGATGTGAGTTTGAAACGAAGTACACTGCTTTGCAAATCAGGCACTGATTTGAAATGATCAAATAAATATATTTATATTCAAGTGCATGTTAAAAATTATTAATTTTTCCCTATTTCTAATTGTAAGCACATTTAGTTGATTGAGGTGATATATCCTTCCCTCATCAGTATGGAGAATTTGGAAGGGCAAAAGGAGGCCCCATCACTTTCCACAAATTCATATTCTGATCATAAAAGACAGCTTTTGAGATTTGTCCATTCCAATATCCACTAAGCTGATTTCTGGCCTTCTAACATGCAGAGTGAGCTATTCACCAATGTTTGCATTTGTCTGAATATTGCATTGCTGTTTAGAGCTGTCTAAAAGCTTTTCAGGAGAGTTAATCTGTATATTTTGAGAGAGAGGCGTATGTGTACAGATTTGCACTAAATCCAACCTTTGAATCAGATTTCTTTTTATTCAGTACAATAAAGATAATACAGGGAAAGGATAGATTTCATCCATGGAAGAACATATGGGAACATTATAAACTCTGAAAATATACTGATCCATCCACTTTTATACTTCCATGTCAGTTTAAAACTTTTTCATAAAAGCTTGTTGATTTGCTCATATTGTTCTAAAAATGCTCACAAGAGATTATAGGCATTACATATGTTGTTGGCAATCGGATGATATTGGATGGTATAAAGGCAAGGGTGGTCCTGCATCTGTATTTAAAAAAAGAGCTTTCTGATCAATGCTAACAAAACAAAACAAAAACAAAACAGGGATATTATTATCAAATGGATCGAAGAATTTCATTTACATTCTTGAGTTCTAGTGAATTTAATGAGCAAATGCTGACCATTTTTTTCTTGATTGCAGGCAGAGAGAAAATGTCAGTAGACCTTTCAAAGGTTTGAATAATGGTTTCAGTGTGTCTAGATCAGGGGTTGCCATCCTTTTGGATCACAGGGCTCACCAAGTTCATACTTTTAAATCCTGAGGACTACTAATATGAATTTTTTTAAAAAGCTAATACCTAATTTCTCCAATAATACATCCTCCCCCAATAGTAAAACCCAGCATGTTTTATGGGCATTAAATCAAATTAAGCCCCTCCCCCCAAATTAAGGCCTATATTAAATATACAAAATGGGGGGGAATGGCGGGGTGGGCTTGCCGTTAGAAAGTCCTTTTGTTGCATACCCAGATATGGTGCTGTCTGCATTGACTTTGGCATTGGAGAGGCACTTCGTATCGTGAGACCTTCCTCCACCACTGCTTTCTCTTGTCCCTTGCTGCCGCACCATTTAAAGCAACGTTGCAGCATTTAAAGCAACGTTGCAGCATTTGGCACAGCCATGCACAGCCAGCCAGGGCTCCTCCCTGCAACCGGAGCCTGGTGGAGACACTTGGCTTCAGGCACTCCTGTCGCTGCTTTCCTTTTATTTTCGAAGGTAAAGCCAATTATTTTAAAAATGATGCCCTACTACAACATACCCTCCCCTGTCTGAGAGGGCAGCCCAACCCCACATGGGGAGGTGAATCTCCCGGGGCCACAGCATGGAATCGACCCCTCGGGAGAAGCGCCCAGTCTGGCTTCGGGCAGAGTGCGAAGAGCTTCGCCTGGGGCACCCAGCGCAACTGACAGGTGGGGGCCCCCTTCCGGGCATCAGAGTTCTCACCAAGGCAGTGAGCACCTCCCCGCCAGACCCTCTGCTCATCATGCCAGGGCCATGCCAAAGCCGTATGGGCTGGGCAGAGCCAGGAAAGCGAGCTGTGGGTGCGTGCCCACCTGCCAAGCAAAAGAGCCGGGCTGACCTGAGCTTGGCTTCCTTCCCAAGTCCCTCCAGTGTGAATCTGAAGGGGCCACCGGGAGAGGCTGCCTGAGGCAGTGATAGCGCCCACCCATCCACCGACAGGGAGGCAAGGCAACTCGTCCTCCTCTTCCGAGCTGAGCCCCAACAAGTCAGTGCCTCTGCCTGATGCCCATTCCACTGCAGCATTTGGAGCTGCCGGTGCATTTGGAGATGCATGGGGATGGGCTGGGTGAGGGGTGGAAAGGATGGGCGGTTTTAGGCTCTCTCTGTCGGCCAGGAAAGCAGCACTGCCATCACCTCGCCTCCCTGTCTGTGGACGGGTGGACGCTATGACTGCCCACTAGCTCCACCACCGGGAAGGAGGGCCTGCCTGTCAGCTGTGCTGGGTGCCCCAGGTGAAGCTCTTCATGCTCTGCCCGGTGCCAGGTAGGGATGGCAGCTGGGCGCTACTCCCAGGGGGTCAATCCTGTGCTGCAGCCCCAGGAGATTTGCCTCCCCACATGGGGTTGGGCTGCCTTCTCAGGCAGGGGAGGGTATGTTGTAATAGGGCATCATTTTTAAAATAATTGGCTTTACCTTTGTAATCAAAGGGAAAGCGACGACAGGAGTGGCAACATTGTGTTCCTGTATTGGAGGCTTTTAGTGTAGCTTGGCTCCGAGTAAAAGGACAGCTATCATTTGTTGGGAAGCTAGGTTTCATCTGGGTGCCTGGTTGGGGTCTGTTTGAGCTGGAGGTATCAGGGGGGATCTGTTTGTGCCCAGGTGTTAGCCTGACTTGTGGTGTGAGGCTTCGATTTTGAGAGAAACAGCAAGGGCTGGAAGAACGGAGAGCTACGCATGGCTCCGTCTCCCTTTCCTTTCCTGCCTGCACATGGGGGGGAGGGGGAAGGAAAGAAAGGTGGGAGCAATTCAAAGCTAGAGAACTAATGGGGAGAGCTAACAGTGGGCATTGGGGGTGGCAACTGTTGTTGCCGCCACTGCCCTGTGTGGGAGCTGGTTGGTGCGTGCATCTCAGGGACCTGACTTTGGGGTCCCTCAAAGAGCCGGGAGGTGAGACAACTGCGTGGCCCAGATTAATTGCTTTTGGGGGCCATTTCTTCTGCAGCCCACTGGTTGGCAACTGCTGGTCTAGCTGACAATTACCACATGTGTACTTTTGACTATTTTTGCAGATAGTATTTAAAACTTGGTAGAAAATTGTTGCATAGAAAACATACAACATTTAATGATTTACAATTTCTGTGTAGAATTGGAAGAAAAAAGTGGTTAGGAAGTCAGTACTATAATAGTACTGTTGAGGTGCAGGTATAAACCCTAGTTTCAATAGCCTATCATCCTGGAATGCACTTAATAGCTTTCAGAAAATCAAGACCCAGATGACTTTCTGGATTGTGCCATTTCAGGAATGAAAAATGTTTGTTATATTTGGCAGTTGTGTGTCTCATAGTAATATTTTGGACAAATATTAGAGCCTATTGTAAGTAACAGTAACATAAGGAAAAATTGACCATATTTTAAGGGGCAGATGTATACAACTAAAATAATAATATCTTGGAGATCAAGAAATCATATTTTATTAAAACCTAATAAGAGAATCTAGTTGAAGGAATAGCTTAAAGTAGATATGATTCCCTAAAAAAGGAAACAGAGTTGAAAAGATTTATAGTAATGAAAAAGAAGAAAGTCAATTTATCTACATAGAAACATATTACAATCTGGCAAAAAAGTGACATAAAGGAAGTAAGAAGCAAAATACTGACAAAGAAACATTACATGATCATAGCCTGAAATGAACAACAAAGGTAGAGCTATTCAACTTATATTTTGGTTTAGTTTTCTCTAAGGATAAGATATTTTGTAACAGACAGCTGTGAAAAGGAGGAAGAAGAGGTAGGACTAAGATTGAAATTAAAAGAAAAAAACCATCAGTGGGTTTAGTTTTATATACAATATTGCAATTTTAAATAACAAGGGTCTGATTAATTATATTCTATTGTAAAAGTCACAATAGACAATTCCTGCTGTGTTTAAAATTCTCAAGACAAACGAAATGAGGAGGGAGAAGAGATTTTTTTTAGAAAAAGCTGATTTTCAGTTGCAAAGTTTACTAGGAAATAATTCAGTCAGTGATGAACTTTGATCTAAACACAAGGGAAGGTTGTATATTCATCACTTTCTTAGACTTTCACATCAATAATGCTGTAATGCTGAACAACCAACTTGGGAAATTTTGTATTTATTGTTAGACATCAATCAAATTTAACTGGAATTCTTAGTTGTTATGCTTTTACACCTGGTTTTTTGTATTTCAGATAGTGAATTTCACCTTTAATATATGACTTATAATGTAAAGTCAAAACAGATTGTCTTGTCTTCCTGCATTTCCTGCTGGGATAACCACTAAAACAGTGGTTCCCAAAGTGGGTGGTACCGCCCCCTGGAGGGGTGGTGGGATGCCATAAGGAGGCACTGAGAGGCAAGGTGGCTGGCAGAGTGCTAAGAGGCGGCAGGGGGCACTGGAGGTGAGCGGCAGGGCACAATTCAGGGATGAGAAAAAATCTCACCGCCGCTGTGTTTGAGGCAAGGCCCCGCAGCATCATCCCACTGACTTACATGCTCTGCTGCAAGGAGCTCTGCCTCCTGAATGCAACATTGGGAAAGGAGAGCAAAGCCAGAGTCGCTTTGCTCTCCTTTTCAAACATCCCACCGCTGTGTTCAGGGTGGCAGAGCGGCACCCTGAATGCAGCATTGGGAATAGGAGAGCAAAGCCTTTTCAAACACCCCACTGCCATGTTTGGGGAGGTGGGGCAGTGCCCCAAACGCAACATTGGGAAAGGAGAACAAAGCCAAAGTGACTTTGCTCTCCTTTTCAAACATCCTGCTGCTGCCCTGTTCCACCCCATTGACCCCTTGCACCAGAGGCACCTGCCCAAGCAAGTCCGAATGGAGAGGTGCACGAAGTCAATGGGGTGAGCCTGAGAGAAGGAAAGAGAGAGGAAAGAGAGAGAGAGAGAAAGAGAGAAGAAGAGAAAGAGAAAAGGGAAAGAAAGAAAAAGGGACAAAGAAAGAGGGGGGATGGAAGGAAGGGACAGAAAGAAAAAGAAATAAAGAAGGGGGAGGGAGGGAGGAGAAAGATAATGAGATCTATTCTAGTCCAATCACCTNACCAGTACATTTTGGTTTTGCCTTCTTCAGAATTGGCACTGTAATACATTGGGGAAAAGTATTTTTTTAGGGTGGAGATCTGGTCCAATGGATCCTCTTTAAAGCCTCAACAAAATGTGAGCGCTTCCTGATAGTCTTAGCCATGTTTCGTCCACAAAACCTTTAATTAATAGAAGCCAAAGATGTTTCAATGTGCTGGCAAAGATGTTTCATTGTGGAAAAGGGCCTCTAAACTAGGCCTCATTTCAATCTGATGCATCATCTCTCTCTCTCTCGCTCTCTCTCTCCCCCTCCTTCCCTCCCTCTCTCCCCCTCCCTCCCTCCATGCCCCTCTTTCTTTGTCCTTTTTTCTTTCTTTCCCTTTTCTCTTTCTTTTCTTCCTTCTCTTTTTTTCTCTTTTCTCTCTCTTTCTCTCTCCCAGGCTCACCCCATTGATTTGGTGCACCGCTCTGCTCAGACTTGCTTGGGCAGGTCCCTCTAGTGCAGTGGGCTCAATGGGGTGGACCTGAGGGGCGAGCACCTAGAAGTAGAGCAAAGACAGTAATTTGGTAATTTTTGCTTCAAGGAATTGGTAATTACCAAAAATTGGTAATTTTTGCTGCAAGGAATCACAAAAGTTTCTGGGTTGTGCACAAGAAGGGACACACAAGTCAATGCAATTCAGCAACATAAAATAAAGAAATACAAATAAAACAAATCAACAAGAATTGGGAAAGCATCTCTGATTAGATTTTATTCACGACTAGAATCTAACAAGATCCTTTGCCGATTCTAGTCCAATGACCTGCTCCAGCAGGGTTGGAAGGGAGTATGTGTATATGTGTGTGTATGGTTGTCAAAACTCCAAAAACAGGTCAAGTAGTTCTGGGGAAGCCAGTCATAAATTAGAACACTTGCTAAGCAACCAGCCATTAATTGAGGACCACTTGTATTTAGTTTGCCAGTCACCAAACCACACTCACCCAGTCACATGACCAGCAAGCCATACCCATCCAGTCATGTGACCATCAAGCCATGCCCAACCAATCACTTGACCAGCAAACCACACCCTCAAATTAGGCCATGCCCACAGAAATTTGAATCCTGCCCCTGGGTGGGGGACATTGAGAATGAGTTTGTAGCCCCAAGGGGGCGGTGGACTGAAAAAGTTTGGGAACCACTGCTCTACAGTGCTTCCACTATTTATTTCCTGGATATGCCACAATAAATTGTAATTAATTGCTTGAAGCATAAAGAGATGATGCTAATCAAACAAACTAACCCTAAATACAAATGATTTGTAACTAATCAATAATTAGGTGATCTGCTTCATCCTTAATATGTAGGACTCCATAATGGCATCATTAGATGGAAAATTAGATAATAGCATAGTAGTTTTAATGATGAAGACATATTAGAACCACAATCTTTCATGCTCACTTTGGTTTCTATTTAAGTCAATTCCATCCCCTGGCTACATAAAAATGGAAAAAAATACATGTGGATTATATTAATAGATATGTTGTAAGTAATGCTGTAAGCATGTTGTAATTTTTAGTAGTAAAT
This sequence comes from Laticauda laticaudata, assembly GCA_004320025.1. NCBI lineage: Eukaryota > Metazoa > Chordata > Lepidosauria > Squamata > Elapidae > Laticauda > Laticauda laticaudata. The sequence continues at coordinate 15,325 of BHFT01066616.1, read as the reverse complement.
CAGTGAGGGAGGAATATGAAAGACTGCAGATGAATGTTAATGATTAAACTTTGATTTAATTTGTGCCTAATAATGGTGTCAACTTGTATTTTTATTTTTATTAGAAGTAGCCAAATACAATTACTTTTAGTATCCCACCAATTTTATATATTCAGAGGAACTGAATCAAAGTTTGTGGTAAATGGAAAAAGTCCAGTGAATGGTGAAATGACTTCCAGGTAGTGTCTTGAGTGACAATGAGTATTTGCAGACACTTTGTCTTGTTGTTAGCTTAGAGCAGAACTGAAGCTGAATATGGCAAGAGATGTCACTTCCTCATATACTGGCAGTGTTCAATGGAGCAGAATGCCCACAACATGCCTAGTGAAACTTCAGTACAAATTCACTCTGTCATATGGCACTACTGAGAAGTCATTTTGCCAAGAAACAGCAGCTGTGAAACCTTACTCTAATTTTAAAACTCAAGTTATACAAGACATATAAGCTGCAGAAATATACCTGCCCCTTTCTTGACCATATTTAACAATTACTTCTTTCAACTGGAAGCTAATATGTTGTAATATATATCAGTATTATATATTTTATGAGTTAACAGTATCCTTTTGTTTGTGCTTCTGTCCTTTGGCATTTTTGCAGTTGGATGCCAAAAAGCACAATTTTGTTTCACTAGTCTTTAACATATATATGAAATGTTTGAAGATAACCATCATATTATATACAATTCTTCTCCATTCTGAATTTCAAGTCCTGAACTTCTGCCTGGATCAATGGTGGAATTCAATTTTATTTAACTACCGGTTCTGTGGGCTTGGTTTGGTGAGCATGGCAGGGGAAGGATACTGTAAAATCTCCAGTCAGAGGTGGTATTTGCTAGTTCTCCAAACTACTCAAAATTTCCGCTACCGGTTCTCCAGAACTGGTCAGAACCTGCTAAATACCACCTCTCATCTGGATGTATAAATAGGGATATGAATCTCAATAGCATGGACACTCCTTGAATGTCTGGCTCTCAGTTTGGAAACTGGAACATTTACTTTTTGTTTATGGGGTTGCAATCCTTTTAGGAAAAAAAACATCATTCTGGACATTGTTATTTCATATGCTGTTTGGTGGTTTGTCCACAATAAATTTTTTTTGATCCTGAAGAAATGTGAGATGTAAAGTAGTAGAATGGTTTAATGAAGATTCATCATAGTCAGCAGAGGGAACAGGATATTCCAGTTATCCCAGATTGAGCCAAGTTCACACAGAACAAAGATTTAATCCTGGTGGATCCTGGTAGTTATGTTCTTTGTTTTGTTTTGTTAACTTAGCCTCATCTTTAAGCAAAAAAATAATGTATCCCAAAGGCTAATAGAGACTTTAAGTTACTTGATTTTCACTGATGTGAAAGCTATGTGTAACAAACAGTCCTGGCAATCTATGTGTTCCCAGAAGCCTAATATTCTTGGTTAAAAATAATGCCTACACAAGAAGTGTAATAAAGGTTAGTTTCCTAGATCACTATTGCGAAAAAAAAATCAATATCTCTAGGAAATTAGCATGCCAAATATATTTACCTATTTTGGAAATTGTTATTTCTTGCCTGCCTTTGAAAATTGTTGCATGGATAACAATTTTTTTGCCTAGCAAGAGACTTTTTGGGAAATCTTACTGAGTAAAAGCATTCCACTATGTAGTGTTCAATATCTCATTGTAAACCATACTGTTGCAGGCTGGACTGAAATTTATCAATGCCTCTCTTGTTGGATAAAATCATTAGAAGGCAATGCATTATTAAAAAGCTTCCCAGAGACATAAGCTTTATGCTGTTGTTGATAACAAATGTCACTAATGATGCCTTACAAAATAGTCAACATGGCAGAAAGTTGTAGTTTGATGCTGTGCAACCTATTTAAAAGCAAGGTCATAGACAAAGGTAAAATTACATTATTGCAAGTTCCAAGGTAACAGGAAACAAAGAACTGCCCTGAATAACATAAGTGGAGAAGTTTTCACTTTTGGAAATGCATTTCAGGGGGCTCAGTCTTTTGCCTGTCAATTAAAAGGGGAGTTTCTGACAATTCTTAAGCAAGATTGATCCATGGCTGTCCATGTCTCATTGAAATGGGGATCAAATTTGTTAAGATATTTAAATTTAGTAGCTGGAGCAGTGGGGTTGTGCAGTGAGCCAGAACACAAGTTGTGGTTAATTGGTACCAGAGTGCTGACTCCTGTGTGATTGGTTGATATGGGTGTAGAGGGGGAGTTTCCCCTTTCTCCCACTTAGGAACATCATAAAGTAAATCATAGAGTACACAAAAGAAAATTGTGTGCTCTATGATTTACTTTATGATGTTCCTATTTGCCCGACTATCGAGTTTGCTGTGTATATAGTTGTAAAAGATATTTATTTATACAAAACTACAAGTTTGTATCAGTGTCCCTGACTTCATTTGGACACCTGCTGCCCAATTTCCTTACAAAATTTAACTTCCCTTCTCCCAATTTCTTAAACTGCCTTTAGATAACTGTGTTTTAGGCAAAGCCAGGGATGCCCATATAGTTTTTGAAAAGAATAATTTAAACTCCACTGATATAGCAAGGTAAATGGTGTTTTTATGATGGAACTGGAAAAACTGGGCAATTAAAATTCATCTTATTTTTTTTCTCAAATTATTTTTTTAAAAATAACAATCATTGACAATTATTATTATTGTTGTTGTTTCCCAAGGATGAACTACATTCCCAACATCCCAAGGTGGATGTTATTGTTTAATTAATATTAAAGTTATCATTGCAGGATGTTCCAAGTAAAGCTGCCTTTTGCAATTCACTAATGGCAATTTTTTTCAGTGCTGATGGTGTTCAAATGAGCCAAATGTTTTGCAGCTGCACCCATGATGCCTATTACTATTGCCATTATCTTTTCCTTTTTGTAATAGTTTATTTGTTTTTGCAGATCTTTATATTTTGTTATTTTCTCCCGTTTGTTTTTCTTCTACTCTGCCCAGTCCAAATTGTTCTTCTACTCTGCCCAGCCCAAATTGTACATACAGGCAGTGTTGAACAGCAATTCTGTTTCAGATGCAGTTTTTCTATCCAGTCTCAGATCATCCATGTAAAGGAAGTAGAATAGATTGGCAGATGTTTTTGATGTTTGATATCCAGGGCTCAACTTGTTTAGCTTTGTTGACAGAGGAATCAATGCAATGATAAACAGTAGTAGTGATAGAGAGTCTCCTTGAAAGATTTCATTTTTTATAGTAACCTCTTCCCATCTGTCATCATATACTAGCAGTTGCGTCTTTCACTGTACCATTGATCTTTGCAAAAAGCTTTGGATGTTCTACTGACTCCTGTTATTTCAACACACTTGATTATCCAGTCATGTGGCAGGGAGTCAAATGCCTTCTTGTAACAAATCTAATGTATATTCAAGTTTGTTTTCATTCTCTTGCAGTTTTCCAAAATCATCTTCTCAATTAGGAGATAATTAGGAAAGAAATCATCTTGTCAATTAAGAGCTGATCATTTTGTCCCTCTGCTGTTTTGGGCAGTTTCCTTATTATTATGTTGTTGGTTTGTGGCATAATCAGTCAAATAGTTACATTGGACTTGGCATTTTAATCCACCAACTGACTCTTTCCCAAGGACCTGGGATAAGCAAGTGTTGCTGTTTGATGATGGTAAAGGTACTATTGTAGGATGTAAGCTCCTCCAAATAAAGCCACTTTAGAAATTAAGGTTTATAGTATAGCATGTTTATTTCTTTATTAATTTGTATAGCCCCCATTTGACTAAAAGCAGTTCTGGGCATTGTACAAATCATACAATAAAGAATATAGAACAATAGAGTTAGAAGGTCTTCTAGTCCAACCCCCGGCCCAAGCAGAAGTCCCTACTATTTCAAGCAAATGGTTGTCCAGACCCTTTTAGATAGCCTCCAGTGATGGAGTATCCACAACTAAGGCCCAGTCCCACTGCACTTATGGATGCAAAGAGGATGTAAAACGTTAAAAAAACGCGTGCATCTGTTGTGTACTCAACTGAATATGTGTTTCATATGCTCTATCCGTTGAGCCTGTCCACTGCGATTTCATCCGTGCAAGAAGTTTTGAGCTGCACAAAACTTTGTGAATGGATGAACTTTCTGCCATGTACGATGTACATCCGCAACATATACGGGCAACAAACGTTCTATGTCCGTTATCATCCATTAAACATCTGCTGTATCCTCTCTGCACATCCTGGCATCCCCTCAACTCACATCCGCTGCAGCTGAAAACGGAAAGTTGGGAGGAAACAAAAGGTATACGGAACGTCTACACAGCGTTAGTAGCACGGAAATAGAAAGGATGTAAGCATATGCATCTTGTATATAAAGGATTAAAACTGACAAAACATTTGTATCTGGGATGTATCTTGTATATTTAGGATGTCTGGAGGATGTCTAGAGTATGTAGAAGGACACTAGCGGACAACCGATATTTTCTATAAAGGGGCAGAAATCATCTGGATCTCAGTATGAGTCCAGCAGCCGTGAGTACAGACCTCTTCATCCTTGGTCTTGGTCTTCCACATCATCAATTGTTCTCCACCATGGATGATGACACAGTCCATATGATAGCTGCGCTCATTCATCACCAGAACCAAAACCTGTTCAGACTGTTTCAAGTTTTACACAGAAGGAGAAGAAGGAGACTTCCAAGAGCTGTGTGGGTCCGAGGATGGATCGTGAGAGAATGGAGTTTGGACTGTATGACCAGTTGATGGTGGAGCTGAGTGGAAGACCCTCGTTCATTCCATCACTTCCATGAGGATGCCACAGCCATGTTTGACGAACTTGTACAGCGTCTGAGACCCAGGTTGACCAAGCTAGCACCAACTTCTGTCCAACCTGGAACCTGGACTGAAGGTGGCACTGACTCTGCAGCACCTGGCCTCTCGAACCACATACAGAACATGCCAGTATGCATGGAGGGTGCCACACAACAGCATCAGCAAAGTGGTCAGAGAAGTGGTATCTTGCCAGGGCTTGAACAAGTAGGCACGGGCTTCCTCTTCTTGCCTGACTGACGAACCATGGTGTTCCTGCAAGATGTATTGGCAGCACGTCTTTCCCCTGTATGCTGACTGCGTGCTGCATTCTTTTATATCGCTGGAGCTGATGCAATTCATATCCCCGCATGCGCAGTGAACGCTTTGCATCTGATATACATCTGCACGGCATCCCCTTTGTTTCCTATAGGCGTCTGTGATGCATCCGCTTATCCGCTATGCATCTGCCCTTCCACTATGCATCCACTTTGAAATTCTCCCCCGGAACCCCTTCGGAGGTGTCATCTGCTTCCATCCGCTTTCATCCACTAGGCTTCCTAGGAACATCTGTTTAACATCCCACTACATACTACCCATGTCTGTTCTTTTCCGTCTTTTCCATTCTTTTCTGTTCTGTTTATGCAAATTTTCACCACTTTTTGGAGTGGATGACAATGGATGGAGCCACCCCCGAAATTTTGCTCGTCCGCTGTGTCCTTTATGCATACATTTTGCATCCGTCGGCCAGTGGGACCAGGCCTTTAAGACAAGGTTTTCCACTAGTTTATTTCTCTCACTGTTTGGAAGTTTCTCCGTAGATTCTAGGTTGCTTTTCTCCTTGGTAGTTTCAAACCATTGTCTCATTGTCTTGCCTTTTGGTCCTTTGAAAATAGTTTGAACCCCTCATCTTTGTAAGAACCCCTCAAATATTATGTTATCTCTAGTCCTTCTTTAAATTGGACTAGACATACTCATTCTTCATGTTTTAGCTTCCAACCCTGTAATCATTCTTGTTGCTCTTAGTGCAATCTAGTTAGCAATTTAGTGAATGCTGTCATAATTTTGGTTACCACATTTTAATTAATAAGAGACATGGTGAAGATATTATCTGTCTTTGTTTACCATTGCCTGATTCATCTTTGGAATATAGTAATATTGTAATTCCTCTCTCCTGTCAAATGGCACATGCCACTTAAAAACAAAAAACTGACATCTCACCAATTCATTTTTCAGCAAAAGGGAGTAGTAGTTTTCTCCACCTTCAGAAAATTGCTAAGCAGTGGGATGTCGATTTCTTTAATAAATGTTTTTGTCTGTCTGACTTATAGCCCTGATTTGTGTTATTACTTCATAATATTGTGTGTATTTCTAAGACAGAATGGTTCTACAATAGAGAATATAGTACTCAGGAAAAGTTGAGCTTTTATTTTGATAAGTAAATGTTTTCAGGAAGAAGTTTTTTCAAGACCTTGTGTATCATACTGTACATCGCTATGAGGATTATTCCACTTCTACCATATGTGCCTTTTATAGCAATTTCCAGCTGCTGATTGTCTCCCACTCTTTTTTTTCTTATTGGGAAGCAGATTCCCCGCCATGATATCTGCTACCCAGCATGTGGTGTGAAAGCTGAAGCTGTGAAATTGACATGGAGGGTCAACAGCCCTTCCCAATAGGATTGACTAGTGAAATCAGAAAATTCAAAATACAGTAGGGTTCTATAATTATGCTGAGAGATTCTGAATCATCTGAATAATCAAGGGCTCTTTTCTCTTAGAGATGATCTGTTGAGGCTTGTATGCAAGTAGTAGGTAGGGCAAAAAATAAACATAGCTTGCTATTCTTTTTCTAACATTTTTCTGTCTCTTCCTGATGCCCTTTCCTTTGTATTTCCACCTTTCCTTCCTGGGCTTCTTGAGAGAGATATTCTGGTGGAAGCATGAATTTATCTTAAACGTGTCCCTTAATTTGGGCAATCGGGAACCAGTCTATGTGGGGATACAGGAGAGAAATTCATTTAGTTCTCATCTGAATATAAACTCATCTGAAGTTTAAATCTTTGAACTTAAAACTTCAACATTGTCAGTTTCCTCATTTTTAAACCAAATTGAAAAATATAAACACATTTCTGACTTCCTAATAATGATAGCCAAGAAGAAAACAATCTGTTTCTATTGTTTCTGAGAACTGGGAAGATATTATTTTGACTACCACTACAGCTATGGACAGCTTAAAACTGTCTCACTGGGATGCGGATAAGATGAAAGAAACATCACGACAGAAAAAAGAAATTGCCAGAGGGTTTTTTGCTTGTTTAGATGCATGGATGGATGGAGCCAGAGAGAAACCAACAGTGACCTAGTTATCTATCTCTTTTTCCTGGTTATCTCCTGATTTTCAGGAATATTATCAGACCTAAACCTAAACTGAAGACAGTGAAGCTAACAGAATTATGTTTTTTATTTGCTTATACTTAATAAACAGAATCTCTTTAGACTAAAACTGTGTCTTCTAACCTAATAGATATAGTAATAGACTAATAGATTATAGGACATTGATGGCTAATGTTTTCCTCGTAATGTGCTGAAAGTGGCCGCGCGCATGCATACCTGCACCCATAATGCAATGCACATGTACCCCCCCGTGCATGTGCATTTGACCCCCTGTGTGTGCACTGTGCACATCTGCGCATGCATGGGCATCCTCCCGTGCCCCCCTCTGCATGGAGGTGCACAGTGCACATGCAGAGGGTCACCCCCCTGCGACAATCAGCTGGCTGGCAGGGTACACACCTGCATATGCAGTGGGTCTGTTCCGGGCAACCTCTTGCATGCTGGCAGAAATGGCTCTGCATGAATTTCTGGTACACAGGCCATAGGTTCACCATCACGGTTCTAGGATTTGGCTTTTCGGAAACTTTTCTCCTTCCATCCTCCAGTTCAGGACTGCACTGTCTCTTATTTAGGGCCCCAGTCTAGAATATGCTATAAGCTCTGTGGGAAGCTACAGTGCTATTGCTGCTCTCCCCTCTTGACATGATGATTAATTTAGGATGATACAATTAATTTATATTGCAATAAACTCCATCTGCAATGAGTAGAAAGATGAATAAAAGGCTCTTTCCAATCCCTGGAAAGATGAAGTTTTAGTATGTGATCCAAATTACAAACACTTAGAAGAGTATAAGGTGTACCAAGAATATTATTGTAATTAATTTCATGCTTGCCAAATATAAGTCCTGAGTATATGCATCAAATAAATAGAAACAAAAAAAAGGTAATAACTATATTTCAGTGTAAACATGCTTTTGCTATAAAAATGCTTAAATTAATAAAGCAGTAGAATGGCTTTTTGTGATCTGTTATACTTGTTTTGAAAATTTGGTTTGGTAAGAAAATGAAAAGAAAAAGAAGCTATAACAGAAAGAAAAAAAAAGTCTTCAGCTCTTGGTAACAAAACATCAGTGAACAAGAAACCAAGCTCAGAGAGAACCAAGGACTCCACAATAGAACCCTGAGCTACAGATATTGATATCTCTTTTTTGTCATATTTGCTGCTCTGAATTGAGCAAGCGGAGTTGTTGCTAGGTATAAATGGTCAGTCTCTTTTATTTCATCAGGAAATAAAAATAAATAAATAAAAATACCTTACACCATTGTGTAAGGTAAATTGGTACAGAATAAGCCGATCTTGTTCCCTTAAATAGAAGGTATTTTTTTGTACTATTATTTCCCATTATTTAACTTTGTGGCTTAAATAATGGTAGAAATCATTTATACAGTTTGATTTTGAGTTAACAGTCAGCAATTTTCAAAATATCCTTGAGCCTCAAGTTGTAATTAGATGTATCTATGAAGATACATACATTGAATGCTCCTTTCCCCACCCCTCCTCCTCTTCTTCCTCTTCATCCTTCAACTCAACTTTTTTAAATGAAAGAAGGCATTGCTTTTATTTGGAAGTTATATATCCACACCCACATATACAGTACATACATACATGTGCACACATTTTAAAAGCAAAACAAAACTTGGTGATACAGAATTACAGCAACAAATGGTATAATTCAATCAATTCATTTCTCCTAATTAATATTGTTTTCTTTATCACAGGAGAGTGGAAATGTAGAATGAAATGAGATTATGATACTTTTTAAAATAGGACTTTAAAGAAGACTTAAATAGAACTTGAAATGGGATCTTAATAAAATATTTTTTTAAAAAAAATCTTATTTAAGAAGCAGTGTTTCTAGTTTTCCTGGAGATGCTAATTAATTTATCATAATTTCATTCTATCCTTTTTAAAAAAGCACCTTTTAAGTGTAAGGGGAGCCATTAATTGTGCGGTGGCTTAGTGGTTAAAGATTTTGAGCTTGTCAGCTGGAAAGCTGACAGCCCAGATTTGAGACCTGAGCACCATGCAATGGAGTGAACTCCCATTCCTGCTTCAGCTGTTGCTCACCTAGCAGTTGAAAGTATTCACATGAAAATAGATTAATAGGTACCACTTTGGTGGGAAGGTAACAGCATTCTGTGTGCCTTTAGTACATATAGCCATGCTGACCACATGGCTGTGGAAAATGTATTTGGACAATGCTGGCTCATTCAGCCAAGAAATGGAGATGAGTGCCACATTCTAGAGTTGGACATGACTGGACAGGGAAAGCCTTCCTTCCTTTCTTCCTTTCTTCCTTCCTTCCTTCCTTCCTTCCTTCCTTCCTTCCTTCCTTCCTTCCTTCCTTCCTTCCTTCCTTCTTNTCCTTTCTTCCTTCCTTCCTTCCTTCCTTCCTTCCTTCCTTCCTTCCTTCCTTCCTTCCTTCCTTCCTTCCTTCTTAGAAAATGACAGCTGTTATTTCTCTGTCCGCTCTATCCTACCTGTTTAGAGAGTTCAGAAATTCTGTGAAGCAGTATTGGGCAATATGTACTATTTAGATATTGGATATAGCTCAGAAGTTTATTATCCTTTTGTTTAATTTTGAGAAAAAGATGTAAGGCTGACAGTGTTTTGTATATTCAGTGGCGAGCACTGACCACAGAGTCAGGTAGAGTATTCCAGACATTGACCACTGTTGCTGAAGTCGTATTTCCTGCAATCAAGTTTGCTACAGTTTACCTTCAGTTTGTATCTATTGTGTGCTCTTGTATTGTTTTAGTTGAAGCTGAAGTATTCACTGACAGGTAGGACATTGCAATATATAATTTTATGTACTATACTTAGATCGAACCGAAGGCGGCATAGTTCTAGGTTGTCTAGGTCTAAAATTTAAAGTCTGGTGGCATAAGGTATTCTGCTACGAGTAGAGGAGTGGAGTATTCTTCTTGTGAAATATTTCTGGACTTTCTAAATTATATTAATATCAGATAATATCAGATTCTATCTGACTCTTCAGTTTCTTCCCCAAACCCTAAAAATTTTAACCTTAGACTGTTTACTATTGACCTCACCCTTTTCCTAAGAGGTCTGTAGGGGGTGTGCATAAGCGCACCAATGTGCCTACCATCCCTGTTCTATTGTTTCTTTTTATTTTTCTTATATGTATCAATTTTATGTATTCATAACTATGTTCATACTTATACCTATTATGTTGTAAGCAATTGACAAATCAAATCAAATAAATAAATAAATAAATAAATGCAATACGGGTTCCAGACTGATGAGCTGTATTCGAGTATTGGTCTAGCAAATGTTTTGTATGCTCCAGTTAGTAGAGTGATATTACCAGAGAAAAAGCTACACTGGTTAGGTTTAAAACTCTTAATGCCTTTTTGACTATGTAGTTTCAGTGGGCTCTATCACTTAGATCATTTGAGATGAGTACTCCATGGTCCTTGACAAAGTTTGGGTCATCAACAAGGTCTTGACTGTTCAGCTTGTACTTTATTTTCTGATTTTTTTTTGCCAATATGTAAGACAGAGCATTTATTCATTGAGATTTGAAGTTGCCATTTGTTTGACCATTCTGACACATAGTCAAGGTCTTTTTGAAGGGTAGCAGTATTGTCTATGGTATTGAACAGCTTTACATCATCAGTGAAAAGAACACAGTTGCTCTTAATATGATCACAGAGGTCATTTATGTAGAGTATGAAGACAGTTGGTCCTAGAATGCTGCCTTGGGGGACACCACTGTTGACAGGTACAGAATTTGATAGAATTTGATATCTCTAAATTACTCTTATTTGAGGGCTTTGGCATTCTGTCTTCCCCTGGAATATACAATACTGTCATCTGTTCCAAATGACAATGATGTATCCATAACATTTTCTTAACAAAAAAAAGGGGTCAATTGAAGCTCATTTTTCATTATTCATTTATGTCCCCCGCAATTGCTCTCCTAAAACTGTAAAAAAAAAAAAAGATGTTTGGTCTGTCCAGTTGATTAACTTTATTTTANTCTCCTAAAACTGTAAAAAAAAAAAAAGATGTTTGGTCTGTCCAGTTGATTAACTTTATTTTAAAAAGAAAACAGGAAAACTAAAGCAAAAAATATTAAAGAACTGGACAGATATTCCTACATAGCAGCTGTCTGGTGTAAAGCATATTATGAAATTCACTCCAAAGTTAATTTTCTTGTACTAAGTCAGCTCCTAGTTTCTGAGAGGGGAGAGCGAGTGAGAGAGGAGCAGGGGGGCAGGCCACCAAAACAAAAACTGACAAGAATGTGAACATTTTCCATAAGAAAACATTTCCTGTCCTAGAAGGAACATGAAGAAGTACAACATCTTTTAGAAATTGAAAACTGCATGAAACATTGTGTAGAATTTACAGGGGATGGAGAGAAGAGAGAGGAAGGAATATATAAATACTTAAAGAAAAATAGCCAGATATAACTATTAATTCATTTCTGGACAGAATGATAAAAACTGGGCATTAGGTAAAGAGGAAAAAAAAGAGGAAGAAATCAACCTTATATACACTTTTCAGTAGTCACTGATCTAGTAATATATATAATAATATGAGTAATACAAAAGTATTATTATAAAATAAAACAAAAAATCTGCCATAATAATTATATATATTATATATTATAATAATATATATATTGGATATATACTATGTCCTTTGACTAATAAAAAATATTGCTTTTTTCAAAACAGATCACCCATTTCCAAAAGTCATTATTCACTATCTAGTGCAATAGCATTTTTCCAATTTCTCATATGAGTCTTTTAGTCATCCCTCTAAGCTTGATAAAACCACAATTCCTTTTACACAGATCAGATTCCAAAGCTTTGGTGAAAAAATTCAACATCACATTAATATATTTAATGTTTAATTTTTGTCATAAATCTGCCTACATACATTAACACACTATTCCAAAAATGATTATATTTCCATATTGCTCACAAAATTGCTGTATCCCCAATAAATAAAAAAGGAAATTGATGTCCATTCTTTCAAATACATTCTTTGGAAAGTTTGACATGCCTGTCTTATTAATGAACATTACTATAAGATCTTAAGCACCTGTCACACTGCACCAACGGATGCAAACAGGATGTAAAATGGACAAAAAAGCTTGCCATCCGTTGGTTAACGCGATGCGATGTTGCTCACGTGTCCTGCCAATTTAGGCTTCCTCTCTATCCGTTCCAGCAATAGCCATTTATTGCACACTTTCATGCTGCTGCAGAATAAGTTTTGAGCTGCTCAAAACGATTTTGCGCTGAAAATGGGTATCCAAATTCGTGCCATGTCTGCATGCCGCTACGCATCCGCCTATGGCAATCCGTTCCTGGCACTCCGTGGTATGCAGTACGGCTATAAGGTGCGCGGGCTAGGGCATATGCCGTTCCGGCATACCGTTAAGGCATCAGCCCGCTATATCCGCGTAGGCATCCGCTGGGCGAAATGGGCGGCCGCTGCCAACTGCGCACTGACGCCGGCTGCGGACAACGAGAGGAGGAAGCGGAACCGGAATGCATGAAGCGGATGCAGAAATGGATGCATGACAACAGAGTGCCTACTGTGGAAACAAAAGCGGTTTCATAAACAGGAAAAAACGTTCGGCAGGGAGGGGAACCTAAGGTGCTTCGATATATAAGGATGTCGTAGAGCAGGATGGCCCTAGAGGAGAATTGCCGAAAGATGGATGCCAAAGGGACACCTATACTGGCTTATAAAAATGGCGGGAGCAAGCACAGCTGCTTGGATCTCCAAACTTTCAGACCAGCAGGTCCCTGCGGTGCGGACCTCTGCTGAGGCGTTCATGCTGACTCTATTCACTCTTCACAGGCCATCCATGTGCATTGTGCCACACGTGGATTTCGTAAGCGGCCAGTCCCTTTTGGGCAGCCACCATCCTTGCTGCAACAGTGGCGAAGGGGCGCCATCTACAAAGGCTCTGGTGACTCTACTCTACGGGAAGAAAAAGGGGTGGGCCAGAGTTTGAAGTGCATCTGTGGGTTCACGATAGATGGTTGTGCGCAAGAAGAGCTCAGAGGAGACGGACCTGTTACATGTGACAATGCTTTTGATAGGTGGAGGGTTGTGTTCAGGAGCGAAGACCACTTGGGGCATATGGCCAGAACTTCCATGAGGATGCCATCCAGCCGCGATGTTGTGAGCAAACTTTATGGCATGGACGGCTGATACACCACAGGTTGACCAAAGTACCCAAACACTCACACTTCCGGCCATCACTGGGAACCTGGGCTTTTAAGATGGCACTTGCACGGTCTGTTGCATCGCCCACCTGAGCGCTCAGGGACACATCTGAACACTGCATGATACTAACCTTGTACGGGCTGCCTTGACCAGACAACAGACTTAGAAAACCATTAAACCAACAGATTAAATTGCAGTGAAAGTACTTGGTCCAACATGAGACAAAGTTAAAACTCCAGGTCTGCCTTGATTGTACTGATTTCTGAATTGTTTTTTTGAAGATGGCTTCTGCGACGCATAGATGAGCTCCCAAGTACTGTAACAGTCATATGTTAGCTTTTTTGCAAAGGCCTTTATTGTGTACGCAAACCATAAGTCATAAGGCAAATATAATTAGTTGAAGTCAGATTAATACGCTTTGGTGTCACAAACTAAAGCTTGAAGGGCAGCTTTGTGTTCCAATTCCAAAGAGGAGTCTTTCAGAAAAAGTAGTGACAGAATGCTATAGGTGTCAACCAGGCGCATAAACATATTAATAAGAGATCAGGGCGACGGCAAAAAGAAGCTACTGTGAAGAAGGTTAAAGAATCAATCATCGTCAAGACAAATGAATCAGGCAACACATGTGGAAAACTCTTAAATAAAACTAAATCACTGGCGTTTCAGTAAAGCCTCCTTTCGCCAGGGCAGAAGGAAATGTCAGACAACTAGCGATGACTTAATGTGTTTTTACACTGCAATTTTTTGAAAAAAACCCGCTACAGCGCACTCTTATCTCAACAACTCACATTCAATACACGAGCCAAGCAACACAGCCGAAGGCGCTGCTACAACTGGCTTGGCCAAATCGCATTGGGCTCGAACAAGCGCTCTGGTGATCACAGAAAAAGAATGTGCAAGCATGCTATTAGCACAGTACAGAAGCTCAGGAAAAAGCACCAGGGCCAGACAAGATTACCTCCTTGCTTGGCTTAAAGAAGTTTTGTGCTGACTAATTGGCCCTCCAATCTTGCACAGGCCAAAATCTTCAATAGAACACCTTGAAAGTGTGGCTTCTAGTTCCTTCTTGCTAACCATCATTCCGCCAGTGCCAACAGTAAGCCCTCACCTATCAAGAGAAACGCTGAAAATGGACAACGAGACCAGTTGCTGCTAAACATCTGTAGTTAGATGAAAATTCTTTTGAAAACGCTTGTGCTCGATGCCCACCTCGACAAACCATCAGATCCGCTGTTAGACTTCCGCATGGCATGGTTTGGCCACACCTGAGCAAATAGACAACGAGATGATGCTCGTTCAACGATGTCTGCATCGCAATTAACTATCCGGGCACAACACCGGTTGAATCTCCAAATACCTATGGCAAGGGTCCACTGCGTTGTGTAGATTTCAGTTTCTCAGCATTCAATACGGCATGCATCTACAGACACCTCTTTCTAAGTTAAATTAAAGGCCAACTAGCGGTACGCGTTGAAGGCAGCACTAGTGTAAGTGGGTCGTGAAGACTTCCTTAAGAGACAGGAAGTCAGGGCAGGTGAAGCTAGGAGGAACTCACATGGGCCCAATACCTGTACATATCAGCGACAGGTTGCCACGCGCGGCAAGGCTGTTGCGCTTTCTCCAATATCTCTACTCTTTGCTCTATTAATACAATGACTCTTGCATGCTCAGAGGGATCCTTGTCTGGTAGAATATACTTAGAAGTTTTCCTGATTCGACACATCAACAGTGATTTTTGGTCTGCATTGGAGATGCAATGACTTGAAATACTGCATAGCATGTATCAAGAGATAATACAGGATTGTTGCATCGTTAGTGTAATTGTTTATACCCGGTAGTGTAGTGCTATCTGATTGAGTCAGCTTGGATCTTTCAAAAACCATGGAATATGGCGTTGGTAGACTTGTAGAAATGGTGG
>BHFT01066614.1:0-32063 GCA_004320025.1 Laticauda laticaudata | reverse complement strand
CACAGAACCGGTTAGTGGTCCCTGGGATTTAAAATTATGAGTTTGGTGGTCCCTGAGGTCCAAAAGGTTGGCGACCCTTGCACTAGAAGACCTCCAAGGTCCCTTCCAACTCTGTTATTCTATTCTATTAATAAAACTATCTTGATGCAAGCTTGACTGCTGGCGAGATCGTGGATGAATTTATGAGGTTTCCTTAAAGGACATAAGGAGCTTGTCATTGTCTACAAATATCTGACCAAAACAATTCAAAAAGACGAAGTATACTGAGAAGAAAGGAGAAAATAAGAAAAGCCTCTGTTAAAATAATGGAAAACTTTGCAATGCTTGGAAATGTCTCCTCCCCCCCTCCACACATATGTTATCTTGGTAATTCTGTCATTCTGCCAAATAATTCTCTCTCTCCTTGCCTCTGCCATCACTATTTTATCTCTTCCTTTCTCTCTCAACAGCTGCGTGTACAGAAAATGTTCCTCTTTCAGGACTCTACCTTATGCAAGGCCTGAACAAACAAAACCCTCCTTCTCTGGCTCTTCCTGAAACTTGGCAGGCTTTTCGGGTCAGCTTGGGTGAGTATGTGCAGAGAATCATGGTCTCTTGGGATTCTTAGAAAAACAAAGTGTATGTACATTGCGCAGGGAAAACTTTCAAAGCACTTGCACCAAGCCAGTCTGGGTGCTCTGAGGATGGATGCTGCATTCACGAAATGTTCTGTCTTTGAATGCAGTGCATGAAGAGAATCATAAACCAACCTACGTTTACGTGACATAATGGCTTGTAATGGTCACATAATCAAAATTTGGATGCTTGGCAACCAGCATATATTTACAATGGCTGTAGCATCCAGGGATCACATGATTGCTATTTGCAACTTTCCCAGGGGGCTTCTGACAAGCAAAGTCAATGCAGGAAGCCAGAGGTTCACTTAACTACGTGATTTGCTTCACAACTACAATGGCTGTAGCCAAAAAAGACTGTAAACTCAGACACGACTCACTTAATGACTGCATCATTTAGTGTTAGAAGTTTCAGTACCAAATGTGGCTGTAAATTGAGGGCTATTTTGTTCACGCATAAGGCTCAATCCTAGTTTGTGTAAACTTGGTGTATTAGTAAAACAATAGTTGGCTGGTTTCAAGCAATTCACCATGCTAGGATATATAAATAAGAGCTTTCATACAAGATGATAGTAAAAAAAATCCAAAAACAGATAATTAGAATTATGCATGACTTATTAAGGTGACAATGCAGAATTTTTCAACTGTACCATTGGTCTTTTTTTCCAGGTATCCTCCTCTTCCTCTCCATCACCTTCAACCTTTTTTTGAATGAAGAAATCTGGCATTCTCAAAGACTTGAATGTTTTTCTTCTCTTTTACAGGGACTGATAAAAACATTGACCTAATATGATCTTTGAAAAATATGGGCAATATTGATACAGTATGCTTGCTCTAGATGAAGATATGATCGGCTTTTTCCCCCTCTAATATCCACAAATTCACCCCAAATGCATTTGTCCAGCCACAGTCTATATTAACTGCTATCACACCTCAATATTAAATACTACTTAGAAGTTTCATTAAATTCAACAGAGCTGACCTATTATTTTTATTTACATAAGATGTCTCTTCTCCTCCCTTTGAGCCTATATATTTTGGTGTAAAAGGATTAGACTGCCATCTTGAGGTGTTCAACAGTAGCTTTTTCTCCTTGCTGAATGGAACGCTAGTAAATAGGTTGTTTTGCATATTTACTGCTATAAACCATGGGATTTAAAAAGAAAATTTCTAAGAATAAAAGTAACATTGTCTATGAAAGCAGCCTCCACTAATTTTGGTTGTTCATTTAAAAATTACTAACTAGAAGGCGATAAAACCTACAGCACCATCAGGGATACTTCCTATTAGGTGGAGGAAGAAGACAAACTCATTTGGCTAAATGGAGACATAAAAAGAGTAGTAAGTGCTTCATTGTTTGATAAGCTTTTAATGTACTTTTCAGTCTAGAATGGGAAGATGTCCTTGTGGATTTTCTGTCTGGCTTGCAATGCAAATTGCTTTCTTTGCACCTTGACTAGGGAACCTAATGTCCTATTCCAGGTTGTCTCATGGAAAAGAAAGCACCAACTGTCATGCCCCTGTGGGAGTCTGAATCCAAGGAGGAAGATGAACAGCCATCAGGGAGTGGGAGAGTGGCTCCGTTGGCTGTGGAGGAAACTGGGGAAGGGCAAAGTCAGGCTGGGCAGAGTAGGGAGGAGGTAGAACAAGGGAGAGGGAGTTCAGAGGAAGGCCCATCCCTTCTTCATCCTTGGGCAGGCAGGGAAGAACAGAGAAGAGACCAACATGGATTGTGTGGCCCTGATTCCCTTCACAAGGCACATCTGGAGGGGAGTTTGAAGGAGAACTAGTTGGGAGGGGTGTTTGTTGGAGACAACAAACATTGAGTTTAATGTTGGCTGCTGTTATCTTAGTTCCTGGCATCCTCCCAACTGATTGGGTTTACTGCCATGTTAGTTCACTTCTGGAATTCCTTAGCTTGCCCTGCCAGATTTATTACCTTATCTTGTTTTGTTGGATTTATAGTTTAAAGTTTTCTGTTTACACTGTTTTGGATTAGAATATCTGCAGCCAAAGGCAGTTGTAGGTTCCTGGGAGAGTTATTCTCCAGACCGGAAGGTAACCAGAACATTGGAGGCAAAGTTCGAGTTAATAAAGGAACTCATTCTTATTATCTGGCTGTGCCATGCCACAGGTCATCACAGCAACATTGATGGTGTTGGAGCTATTGGCCAATGATTCAGATCACCATTCTTTCTTCTTGTTGTTGTTGTTTTCACTTTAAACACCTTTCTGGATGCGAAGCAATGCTGCTGTGTTTCGCTAAGGTGCAGGCAGGGGTGGGATTCTACCAGTTTGCACCTATTCGCTAAAACTGGTTGTTAACATTCTAAGCAATTTGGAGAACCAGTTGTTAGAAGGAATTACTGGCCTAATCCTGTAAGGAAGGCAGGAAGGAAAGAAACATTCTGGTGTTGCTCACAGAAACTGCCTCTCAGTTAACCCTTATTACGTTCTTGGCAGGACTAGACTTCCTGTCTCAGGAACTTCTCTGGAGTTTTTTTCCCCTCCTTTGCTGGTACTTTGCTTGTGTGGAGTGACCATTCAAAGTTACAATGGCACTGAAAAAAGTGACCTATGACCATTTTTCACACTTATGACTGTTGCAGCATCCCCACAGTCATGAGAGGCCAGGTGAGGAGATGCGTGCCTCAATTTGATACTGAATTGGCCACACCCAGCCAATAACATGACCATCAAGGCATGTCCACCCAATCACATGACCACCAAGCCACGCCCACCACTTAACCCATGCCCACAGAACCAGTTGTTAAAAAATTAGAATCCCACCTCTGGGTGCAGGTAGTAGTCCTCACCTTACATCAGCTCATTTAGTGACCGTTCAAAGTTACAACAGCACTGAAAAAGTGACTTATGACTGTTCTTCATACTTACGACCATTGTGGCATCCCCAGGGTCATGTGATCAAAATTCAGATGCTTGGTAACCGACTCATGGTTATGACAGCTGCAACACCCCAAGTTATGTTATCACCTTTTGTGACCTCCTGATAAGCAAAGTCAATGGGGAAGACAGATTGACATATCAACCATGTTAGTAATTTAACTGCAGTTATTCACTTAACAACTATGGCAAGAAAAGTTGTAAAATGCAGCAAAACTCACTTAACAAATGTCTCACTTACTGTGGCAATGTAAATTTTGGGTTCAATTGTGGTTGTAAGTCGAGGGCTACCTGTACTTTAACGTATTGAAATAGGACTGATCTAGTTTGCATAACCAATTCACCTCAGAGAACAGTGCTTATGTACATTGAATATGATTTAATGTAATATATCAAGCCAACCACTGTTTTGTGCAAACTATAATCAGTGAGTCCACAACTAAATCGTTGCTCAATGTCTGTGGGGATTCTCAGTCATGGTTGTCCCAAAGGTGCTTTTTCAAAAGGCAAGTGGACTTTCTGGTGTTTTTCTTTTCTTTGAAGCTGTTTCGCTTCACTCAGGTGACCCTGATGACACAGTTGAACCTCCAAGTGGCCTCCATGACTCTCTAAAAGAATGCAAATGACCAGCTGTCTGAAAGGAGTATAAATCCTTCCATTCCCCACCATCCAGTCAGAGCTGAAGAAGCTTCTTGGATGAGAAAAAAATCTTCAAATAAAAAATAAAAACCAGAAAGTTCAGTTGCCTCTTGAAAATCATTGCTCATTTAGTAAGCCACATCAGGTTGGATCTGTATAATCCTGTGAACCATCCATTATGATTTATAATGGATAACTAAAATAAAATGCAGCCATTGATTCAAATTGTTTGTCCAATCAATACATACCTAATTAATACATATATACTGAAAAGTAAGATGCTCTTAATTCAGAGGAAATTAATCAAACATGAGCAATTTGCATTTATACCAAAGTCCTGTCTGAATAAAGAGGTTTCCTCAAGAAGAGTTTCAAGGAAATATGATGGCTATGATAATGATGCTTTGAATTTATATGCTACCAGATTCCCAGGAACTCTTGGAGGCTTAAAAATGACTTAAAACATGAAAAACAAGAAACAAAAGTGAAGTGATGGCGGAATAACAAACTGGTTGGAAACAATAGAAGACAATTTTTTTCTATTAAAAGGAGACTTTTGGGTTAAAGAAGGAATAGGAAGCTCATTGTACAACTTTCAATAACTTCAGGAAAGGAGAACTTTTAGCTCTCCAGAAATTACTGAACTACAGTTCCCGGGACCTCTAGCACAGTTGGCAATGGCTGCTGGGCATTGTGTTTCAAAAACATAAGGAGTACTCAGGATGTCCACCCCTGTAATCGAGCACTGAAGTTTAGTTATGGCAATAAGTAAATTGATTTGTTGTTGTTTTAATATGGTGGGACATATACACTTCGTAAGGGATTGCAACATTCTACATAACCTGCATTTTTAGGATTTTTTTAAAAAAGAGCTGGTTTCAGTGGGAAAAATCACTCTGCGGTTGGGTTGAACCAATAATCTCTGAAGAAAAGGCCACACAAAGTTTTGAAGACAGCAAACTTCAACAGCTGGAGAATTTAAATGTTGCTCAAGTGTTGTTTGTGGATTATGTGCATTCTGCATTAGCATAGAAGCCTGTCTTCTCTCCAGATTAAAATGGATCAAATATTTTCCAATTGCATTTTGGAGCTGACTAAATTCCAAAGCCAAGTTTGCCCTTTTTGATGACTTTTAAAAAGCCTTCTTCCGTCACTCAAACTCTTCACTGGAGCAGTTTCACCATCAGATTTTTCCTCTCTTTCATCCCTTGAGAAACCACAGTTCCTTAGGGATCATATGCCAGATCACAGTTCTGCATTGCTAATGGCATCTGACCAATATTATTAAAAGTAAATTAATCCTATTTAGCATAAGGAAAATTCTTCTTTAAAATATTAATATTGTATCCACAGGTGCACAACTTCTGGGGAGGCACATTTTGCTTTTGTGTGACATCCTGGGTGAGCTCAGAATATGAATATGCAATTTACAGTTAACTGTAGTTCACATGAAATTAAGTTCAGCTGAAATTGAAATCTAATCCAGGAACAGAAATGTGTGGGTCTATATATTTGCACACCACTTGATTTCCAAAGAAAACAATTACTATATCATAAAGGTAGTTGCCTTTAAAATGTATTAATTTCCCTTTTGCAAAAAGGTCTCTGTGTACTTTTATGAGGGGATTAATTGCTAGAACTTGAAAATCATTTATATCAGGTCTGATTAATCAGTGAATTGGATTGATTGAACACTCATGAAAAAAATAGCTAACCGTTAAAACATGAAAAGGAGTTCTTTAAACATGCAAAATCAGCAGATTTGATTTTCAGATTGTAGTCAAGCTTTACAATCTACTTGCAGAATGGGATAGTGCAGCATATGTAAAATAATGTTTCCAAGATTTTACTTGTTTAGTGTACTCACAATATGTGCAATTCTAAAAAATACTTCTTTATTGCCTCTATATGTTGTCAGTACTTTTAAATGAGTGAAAATTGTTGATAACTTTTCTTTGTTTCACAGAAATTCAAATGAAAGTAAATTATTCTCAACTCTTCTTTCCTTCAGTGCTATTTTTTCAAAGTTCATTAAAGGATTTAAAACAGATTCCTAAGCTGATGTCATTCATAAGCATGGATCAACTTTCCTACCATTGCCAGTTATTATGGACATCAAGAGCATATCCACAAAAGCATTCTGGCTACAGGCATTTGCAGAACTTACTGGTTTTGTCCAAATGGTGAAAACAGGTATTGCACCACAAACACTACTCCTTTTCTATGTATGTGCCATGTCACAACTTCTGTACAAAGAGGAAAGCCTTGTATCACAATACTCTTTCATCTTTCATAGTTCTATCCCCAGAAGCAGGACTTCACAGTCCTGTTGATGCGCTTTTCTCCAGGGGTGGGATTCTACCAGTTCGCATCTATTCGCTAGAACCGAATTCTAAGTAGTTTGGAGAACCGGTTGTTAGAAGAAATTACTGGCCCTATCCTGTAAGGAAGGCAGGAAGGAAACATTCTGGTGTTGCTTACAGAAACTGCCTCTCCGTTAACCCTTATTACATTCTTGGCAGGACCAGATTTCCTATCTCAGGAACTTTTCTGGAGTTTTTTTCCTCCTTTGCTGGTACTTTGCTTGTGTGGAGTAACCATTCAAAGTTACAATGGCACTGAAAAAAGTGACTTATGACCATTTTTCTCACTGACGACTACAGCATCCCCACAGCCATGAGAGGCCAGGTGAGGAGATGCGTGCCTCGATGTGAGTGATATTGAATTGGCCACACCCAGCCAATTACATGACCACCAAGCCATGTCCACCCAGTCACATGACCACCAAGCCACGCCCACCACTTAAGCCATGCCCACAGAAGCGATTGTTAAAAAATTTGAATCCCACCCCTGCTTTTTTCCCATGGACAACAAGGGTGAGAATAATACTACCTGAACAGAAAGTAACTCAGGATAACTTTCTGGGCAGTGATAAGTTGAGAGAAAGCAGGTGGAGAAACTAGTGGAAGAAGCTAAGAAGAGCCAGGAAATGAAAGTGAAATGGAAAGGTGGGATATCTTGTTTCCTGCCCAACAATATATTGCTCTGCAAGATCTCCTACAGACAGTAGTCCAAGAGGCAACATGGTTTTATCTATAGATAGGTCTTCCTTGAAGAAATGTAATTAGCTTATTATGTATATGTATGTGTATGTGTCTTCCAGACAACTACTTAACAGAGGAAGGCCAGTGGTGGCAGTATTTTAGCCTGAAATTTAGGCTCTGCTTACTGTTGAGATATGAATCTTATGGAAGATTGCCACAAGATTCATATTCCCATTCATAGCTAGAGCACAAAGCTCATGTTAGCCACCTGACCCTGACTAAATGTCCAAACTAGAGACAGACAATATTTGCTTGGTGAGGTTTGGCTATCTCCAACAGCTAAAGCAGAAGCAGCTATGGAAAAACAGAGTTTGGTGACCCCCATTGGAGAGGAGATTCCTACACCAAGCCAACTGTAACCCAGCAAGTTGTTGACCTTCTGAAGGCCATTCCTTCTTATAATATACAATGTCCACGTTGTAATCTTAGTCTAGTTTCCCATGGCAAATACCACTTTCCTGTCAGTTTGGCGCAATATGAATCTACATCAGCAGCATAAAATGGAGGCTTTACTATGAGGCCATGAATTTAATATACTAGCTTGAATTAGGCAGGATAAAACCTCCCACAACACTTGTGTTTCAAAGATAAGCTAGTACACTGTAACTGAAATTGCTCAAAGCTGGACTTTGGTTTTTGTTTTTGATTTTTGCACAGTTTTTGCAGTTCTGCAGTTCTGTTTCTCATGTGGAAGGAACTGCAGGGTTACTCTTCCTGCCAAGCTTTCTGTCAGTGTTCCAGCAAACCTCCATTCCAATCAGTAACTACCAGACAAGTGTAATCTCAAAGGTACCTTTATTAGAATAGCACCTGGCACATCTGTGGAATCTCAAAATTAAAAAGTTCCCAGACTTCCCACAATGTCCCAAACTACAATCCATCCCCGTTTCTCCCATCATCACATCACATGGACTAGTTGTCACCAACCAGTGGGTCAGGGATCACTGGTGGTCCGTGAGAAAATTTTGGTGGTCCACAGAGAAATGTCACCCCCAAAGAACCCCCAAAAACCAATTAATCCAGGCTGCGTGGGAACACAAGGTTGTTCCATGGCCCATGGGAACACAAGGCTTGCATCGCTTGCATTGCAAACAACACGAGGTAGTGAGGGGAGGGGGGAAAGGGCAGAGGGGGAAATTGCCCCACTCACCCCACACACCTGGCCTGGCCACTGGGCTGCTTCTTTCTGCTTCTTCTGCTTTTGGCTGCATGCAAGAAAAGCAGCAAAAGTCTTTCTTTCTCTCCCCCCAACTCCACCAGAAATGAATCTTTGGGACCCTGCAAGGCCTCCTGCTCCAAGAGACTGCACCAGCAAAGACTCATTTCTGGCAGAGTTTGGGGGAGAGAAAGAAAGACTTCTTCTTCTCTCTCTCTCTCTCTCTCTCTCTCTCCCCTGAGAACAGAGCTGGAGACAGTATCCTGTGACCCCAAATAAAGAATGATCAATCAGTTGGAAAACAGGATGGGGAATTTTCCTACAGACATTTTTGGGGATTTTCCCAGGGTCTCTGCTGCTTTCTTCAAAAACCCTGGGAAAACATCAGCAAGCCACAGTCAAAATTCATCTTAGTGGTCTGCGGGATTTAAAATTATGAGTTTGGTGGTCGCTGAGGTCCAAAAGGTTGGCGACCCCTGAGATGGACCAATCATGATCTGTCCCAGTGTCTGATCCTTTTTCTCTGCTGTGCCACACTTAATAGCCTTGAACTAAGAAAAGAATTTTATTTTGTCTACTTAGAACTACTCAATTGAAATCATCCCCTCCCACTTTCTCAGGCTATGTGGCAGCATGGAATATGGCTTCCAAAGCTGACACTTTCTATTCTGTAAGGATAATTCTAGCTTTGTAGCTCCTTGTGGTCCAGAACAAACAAGCAATTATTTAATCGACAAGAGCACAATGCAAAAAAACTGCCCACACATTTTTGTTTTTTAATTCTTTCCCTTTTGTATAGAAAGGGGATGTCAGAATGATTATGACTGTAAGATATGTAGCAGCTAAGAGTAGGGAGGGGTTTCTCTGACTTTCATTTCACTGATTCTTCCATTCCTCTCTGTTTTTTTCTGCAGTTCCTTCTGATTTTGCTATTAAGAATTTCACACTTCCAAACACATAGACACATACAAACATACGTAACCCATAAATATCACTTTCTTAAACAGGTGCTTTCCAGAGTAGAGAAGTACACTATACTAAGTCACAATCTGCAAGATTTCACATTTTATGCATGAGTCTATCTGTAAGTTTTAGTTATATTTTGCTAACATTCCTACCACCTCAAGTAAAGGCAAAATTTGGTGTGTCATCTTCCATGGAATTAGAATTTTCCCTCATTTGCCAGATATTATTCTATCTGAAATCCATTTATACTGTGTTACTACTGGTAGATATTTGAAATTATTAGAAGACATCAAATATAGATTTCCAAAGTTCTTAGACAATATGCCTAGCTAGTCTGAAGAAAGCTGTTTCTTTCATTTATAACCACAGTAGGAGCTGGCACATCCCTGAAGAAATTCCCATTGAGTGTAACAAATGCAAAATTGGACCCCAGCTGAGTTAATCAGCACCTGACAAAAATTCACTCCCTACTTTACTTTGCTTTACAGATCTTAAAATTTAGACAGAAAAGGACAAAATAATTACTGTATGCAAATAAAGGCTGAAATGCACTGACTACACTTAGCATAAATGAAAGAAACTCCATTGTTCTATATCCATTTATTCTATAATTATCTATTAGAATCATATTGTCTGTCTGTCTGTCTGTCTGTCTGTCTGTCTATCTATCTATCTATCTATCTATCTATCTATCTATCTATCTATCTATCTATCTATATCTCACTGATTGATTTTCTGATTTTCAGAAAAAACTCTGGGCAGCTGACATTAATAATTAATAAGAAAACAATAAACAGAAGATGCCTGTCTGATGCATGTTTGAACAAGACAATTTCCATCTGCAATACAAAACAAACTTAGTAGGGGCTCACCCTATTCCAGGACTTATTCCAATGCTGTCAGGACACCTACACTAGAGCAGGAATGCACCTCATTCAAGAAAAAGAAATCTCTAGAAAAGTGAATAAAACTAGTAACTGTTCAAAGGGACACAGAGCCTTTTATGTCCCATAGAACAATTAATCAGAATAATACTTGTCACTGAATTAACAATTAATAGAACAATTAATCAGAACAATACTTGTCACTGATATTCAAAGAAATTGCTACTTTGAAACATTGAAGGGATCACTAAGCATTCTTTAGTTCACAGAATTATTGATTCAAGCCTTATGTTCCCTTTGAATTCTGATTTTTAATTGCATTTTACCTTCCTTTTTTGGATAGGCCACTGTATCTTGCATATAAGAGTTGACTGTCCCCACCCAAGCTTCAAATATCTAAAGGCATGTTTAAAAAAGAAGTTGGCTCTCAGAAGTAGAAAATTAATCTGCAGTTATAAATTTGTCAGTGGGAAGTTTACCATAATCTAAAGTAGGTTGCAAAATTTCTGCTATCCTGAGATTTTTTACAATTTAATGGAAGATTCTGGAATGTCATAGAAGTATTTTGCTAAACCCTCTACCCCCTCTAGGGCCTGAAGAATTTCCTAAAAATGATGAAGACCCATGAGCTATCAGCTAAGTGGGTTAAGAAATATACTCTGCATGTTCTGTGCTCTAGCAGATCTACTTGAAAAGTTTCTGTTTCATGATTCCTCATATTTGGCAATAACACTAAAATGAAGGCATTCCAGTGTAGAAGGGAGGTGCATTGAAAAAAAATCCAGAAAACATCACCTTGATCATGGTGGTCCACAGAGAATAATATTTTAAAGGGAATTTAAGCAATCAGACATCATTTAAGTGAGAATTAATTAATCACAGGAATTAACTGGCATCACATAAAGGGTAAACCTGTGTGTTTCACTTCTAAAATTTGGGGAGGGCAGCGGCATGTCAGACTGGAAATAAGGCACCGGTTTGATTATTCAGTACTAAATTTCATGATTGTTTTCCCCCAAGTACCATTGATGGCTGTGATTTTAGAAACTTGATAGCCAGGATGATGGTCAGCTTCAAAAAGATGGATTTATTATTCAGAAAGAAAGTTGCAGAGCCCTCCTTTCGCCCCAGAGAATTCCAGCCAATTAAACAAAGGTCAGTTTGGTGGCTATGGAAACTATAATTATTTGAAAGTCTAATAAGGTAATTTGGTGAGGTTTGCTGAAGTGATTCCCCCCAAGGGTTGTTACCTTTTTAATAACAAAGGACTCCAAACATATGAGCTGCTTGTGGCTAATAAATTATTCTCGCTTGAACAGTGTGTTATAATAAATGTGTGATTAATGAAGAAATGAAATATAATGAAGATATTGGAACTTTGACAGTAACTAGCCTGGAATTATGAAACTTCCTTCTGTCCAATCCGATTCATGCATTTTGCTTTTGTGCCTTTGAATTAGTGTTGACTTCTGGCAACTGCCTGAGCAAGTTCATTCAGTTTTCTTTGGAGGTAGTTTGCCATTGCTAGATCTGAGAGAGTGATTGGTCTAAGTAATCTAGCTGGCTTTGTGCCAAAGGCGGTTCCAGAAATCCCAATTTAATTCACCGTTATAACAAACCACAATAGAGTGAAATTATGCACCTTCCTTTCTTCCAGTTTTCTTGCATCAGAGTTATCTGATGCATGTTTACTTAGTAATAAATCGCACTGGGTTCAGTGGGTTTATTTCCATATCAATATGTGTGGGACTGTAGTTCCTATTTCCAACTAAAAATATGTTATAGAATGCAAGATACATCAGATTGAATGGCATTTTCTTTTTCTTTCTTTTTTTCTTTTTCTCTTTCATGCTGAGAACTGTTAATTAAACATTTTTGTACAACTCTTATTGTAGAATTCCTCTGTTGTTTGTTTTCTTGCTCTTCCATTACATTACATTATTAAGTTACATGTGAACTAACGTCAGAGGTTCTTTTTAAGGTTAAGAATCATATATTGCTTTTCAGGGAAAGACTAGGGTCACACTGAAAAATTTGGCAAGGCAAGGATAAAACATGGATAGAATGAACATAAAAGTCAAGTTCCATTTATTTAAGCATAATTCAGTTTCTAAATAGTTTTAATAAATTTACCTTCCATCTATGTAACTTTTTCTCTCTTTTGTCATGGCAAACAGTACAATTCAGAAACAAATTTTAAAGGGACATAAGGCTCTCTCTCTCTCTTTCTCTCTCTCTCTTTCTCTCTCTGTGTGTATGTGTGTCTGTCTGTCTGTCCGTCTGCTGTCTGGGCCATCCTAGGCAAGAGCAAAGTATCATATGCAAACCATAGATTTTCCCAGGACATCTTTCAGCATTTTGCTGGTATTTCTTCAAGTCCATTGGACCTCTTGGTGACTTCTAAAACACATGGCAGAATTGGATCTTGTGGTCACTGTTTACAGTAATTCTAGTATTTCCTGTCAGTCTGTGTCCAAAGTTGATGCTGGGGTACATCTTGTCCTGTCTCACAAAATCCCATCCTCTGGCCATGATGTTAAACAAAAAATCTTATCTGGAGTTTTAAGATGGGGTGAGAGTGAGGCAAGTTGAGGCCTTTGCTACGTGGGACACGAGCAAATGGTGCATTTATTCATACTCAGAATTTTTTGAGAATGATATCCATACTTTCATTAAATTCTCCAGCGCTTCACTTTAATCATTGCCCATTCCTTGCAATACCATTTACTGTTGTTATATCTCCAGTCATCGTTCAGACAAACTATCCCCATCTACCAAGATTCAAAGTATGACATTTTAGAATAGTGCATATCACACAAAGAACATTTTTTAATTGCTATAAAAACATGTCTCATTTTCCAGAGACCCATCACTACAGAATAACAAGATTTGGAAGAGACCTTGGAGAACTTTTAGTCCAAACCTCTGCTCAAGCAGGAAATCTCTGGATAAGGAATTGTATTTAAAAAATCCCTGTTAATTTTTCTTCATTTTTTGGGGGGGGTTTGCACCTGAAAACTTTCAGAGCATATTATTTATATGGCATATAATGGCATCGAAAGCATCATATCCTTATGAAAGACAAAATAATCCAAATTATTGCCCTGAATCACTCTCTTTTTGTCAAAACCATAAGAACTGTACATAGAAGATGGTTCTATCAAACAAATATTGAATGACTAGCTGATAAATTTTAGATATCTTCTATCTTTTTAGGAGGCATAATGGCTCAGCTGAGTTGTCAGCTGGAAAACCAACAGCCTGGGTTTGACCCCCAAGCACCACGCAACTGAATGAGCTCCTGTTACTTGTCTCAGTGTCTGTCCACCTAGCAGTTTGAAAGCATGCAAATGCAAATAGACAAATAGGTACCACTTTGGTGGGAAGGTAACAGCATTTTGTGCCCCTCGCCATACAGTAATGGTGGCCACATGACCATGGAAATGTCTTCAGACAACACAAGCTCCTGCGGCTAAGAAATGGAGATGAGCACCATCCACTAGAATCAGACTGAACTGGACAGGGGAAATCATTACCTTTACCTTTTCTATCTTTTTTATGTACTGTTCTAATATACAACCTACAGGTAGTTTATTTCTTCCTGGGATAAATTCTAGTTGTTAGGTCCACAACACATATAGGCCCAATATTGAAAAACAATCTGTTGTCCATTCCAACCTGCCCATGTTTTAACCTCTTCTATTCAACACATGCTCCAACTACCATATGCTTCAGAACCATGCAACATAAAACTCATCTTTCACTTGCATCATTGTGATTTAATGTTTTTTGGTTTTTTAGGAAAGCCTCCCTTGCATCTACTTTATCAACTTTAATTACCTGGTTAGGGCAATTACCTTGGCGATTTAAACATATCATCCATGGTGGGTACATTTTTGTTTCATCATTGTCTTTTGTATGATGGTCAAAGTATTTGTCTTTTTAGACTGCTATTTCACATGTTTTGCAATACCATAAAATCTTACCTGATGAAAGTATAAAATATTTTCAATCAATTAACACATGCCATTTTCTTTCCCAGAGTCCGTCATGAGCTACCTATAGCTTGTGTAAACCTGCCAGCAGGTGGGGATATTGGGCTCTTGAGAAAGCAATTCTCATCCCATGCTAGAAGGGGTTAATAATATTAACATCCACCCAAAAACAAATTAGCACAAGGAAATCTTATAAAAATGTTTCACGCTAATGAATCCATGTTTCATTGATCAAATCATATACAAGAGTGAGCTTTTGTTCAACATATTCAGGCTTATCTAAAAAAAGAAAACAAAACAGAGATTGTTCCAGGCTGTTTATTGTCTCTGAGCGCACTTTTTGAACATTCAACAAATGCCCCAAATTGCAATTTGCTGGCATTGTGCTTTAATCCCTACATGAAATCTTGGTTCGTTGAAAGTCTGAATTTAACAATAGCATAAATACAAATTTCCGGGCCATCCTAGGCAAGAGCAAAGTATCATATGCAAACCATAGATTTTCCCAGGACATCTTTCAGCATTTTGCTGGTATTTCTTTCATACATATCTTCCTATGTTCCCCACCAGATGTTTGGCAGTTTTGCAACCAGCTAGACATTAGGAATCAGTGAGGCTTAACAAAATCTGTGACATCCATGGATGGAGCTTTCTAGATATCTTTGTTGCAAATTGCACCACCATCCATCTTCTTCCCAGGTTTATTCAGCCATCTTCCAGAGCATGAAGGGAGAATGTTTATTCAAGGCTTGTCTGATGGATTACAATAATCAGAGAATCAAATCAAAGGGAGGAGTAAAAATCAATCTATCAGCCCTCCCAGGTAAATCACAAAGGAAAGAGGACTAGATGAGCTAATTCTACTTTATTGTAAGGCTACATTAACAGAATCTTGCAAGTCTGAAAGTACAAACTTTCTGCCACCACTTTTAAGTGCCTAATCGATTAGTTCTTCCCAAGTTTCTATTTCTGTCTGCTAAGCCATTGGGAATTCCTGCTCTTTTATATCAGTTTCCTCGGCAGCATCTTTTCCAAGGCCATCCACACATTCTGTTACATCATCTGTGAAAATACAATGAGGTGTAAAAATCTTCGCATATAAGGATATGACCTCTTAAATATATCTGATATGACAGTTTCACAACATTAGTTAGATGGGGCTTTCAGATTTGGCTGGAAATTCCAGATGACCACTGGGTGGCAGCAAAGAGGTACAGAACATTCATTTTTTGCTGCCATCTAGCTGTCATCCAAAGTTTTGTAGCCCAAATCTACTAGCACTAAATTAAATGATATTTCACAGGCTTATTGGATGAGCTTCTTGTATTTTAGTTAGACTGTCCATTTTAGTACGTCAGACTGTCGCATCAACAAAAATAGCTGCTTTGGAAACAGAGCTAACTTCAAATGCTTAAACTGTGAGAAAACATTACATGAATATAGCAGGAGGCCTAGGACTTAAAAACTTCTCCTGAAACCCTGAAAATTCATTGGTGCCCATGAATGACTTTCTTTTCTTAAATTTATTTTTTAATATATATTGGAGAGAATAATTGTACCCAAACATAATTTAACAGTAGATAATCAGCATATAAATTTAATTAATAAATAAATGTGATATTGGAAGGGAAATTCTTTTTTCTTTTGGGGCGGAGGCAAACACGTGTCAGCAGTTATATTTGAGGGGCTGCTACAGAGAGGAAGGGGCCAAGCTATTTTCTAAAGCGCCTGTAGGCCAGACAAGGAATAATGGATGGAAACTGAACAAGGAGAGATTTAACCTGGAAATAAGGAGAAACTTTCTGACAATGAGAACAATCAACCAATGGGACAGCTTGCCCTCGGAAGTTGTGGGAGCACCATCACTTGAGACTTTCAAGAAGAGATTGGACTGCCATTTGTCAGAAATGGTGTAGGTTCTCCTGCTTGGCCGGGGGGGTGGACCAGTTGACCTTCAAGGTCCCTTCCAACTCTGATTATCTGTTATCTGTTAAAAATCTTTTAGTAGCAGTTGTGTCATCTCTTTTCCTAGTGTGACACTGAGCAAACAAAAACCAAAAATATTGGCATTAGTAAAAGTTTTTTAAAAAACCCGAAACACATCTGTATTCTAAGCATAATTGTATTATTGAATATTTTTCTCCAGGAGTAAAAAACGGGATGGGAGTGGAGAACAACAGAAAATTAAGATACAAGCGAAATAGATAAATGCCAGTAATGGCTTTGTCATTTGTTTTTTTTTCCAAGCAGACCACCACAGAGTCCCACATTCACAAGTAATGTGAAAACCTAACCCAATTCTACAAGCTGCATCCACTTCTGGACATGGACTGATATTTGTTAATAGGCTAAATGACAGATGTCATCTTTATGCTACAGGGGGAAGTGGAGTGAAGAAGTGTCTATCATATATAGAGCACCATTTGGGTTGTTCATCATAGGAAACCTTCTAGCCCAGTGATTCCTAACCTTGGCCATTGGAAGTTGGGTAGACTTCAACTCCCAGATTTCCCAAGCCAGCACAGTTGGCTGTGGAATTCTGGGAATTGAAGTCCCCACATCTTCCAGTGGCCAAGCTTGAGAAACACTGTAATCTTGCCAATATCTGCAACCTCCCAATGTCTCCACTTGGGAAAGAAGAGTTCTAGAAGAACTAATGAAATTAGATCGCTGGCATCAGATTTCTAAACACTTCTTTCATACAATTCTGAGTCAATCTGGGGAGGAAAGCATCTTAGTCAAATGTTTGCATCTTAGTCACATTTTTCACGCCTATC
This sequence comes from Laticauda laticaudata, assembly GCA_004320025.1. Taxonomy (NCBI): domain Eukaryota; kingdom Metazoa; phylum Chordata; class Lepidosauria; order Squamata; family Elapidae; genus Laticauda; species Laticauda laticaudata. Next base: position 15,024 of record BHFT01066614.1, on the reverse strand, counting down.
TGAAAATTGAAAATTAATAGTACTGAAAAAAATTGCCCACTGATTTGGAATGATCTAGAGATCAAATTAATGAAATAAGATGTTTATTCCATGTAATTTGGATGGAAGATTAATCATTAATCTTTCGGGGGGGGGAATCAAATAATTCATAGGAATGATTTCAGAATTTTTACACGGAATTAAAATGTACAGTAGCATAACATGTTATGCAGAGTTATGTCCTGTGAAACCATGCTATGAATTTTTCAAAAACCAAGCAAAGAATTTATGTACATTTTCAGATTTACTGCAGAGTCCTTCCAAAGAATTACCTTGAAATTCTAGTTATGTTTCTGAAAAGAAACAACCTTCAAAAAGCAAAAAAAAGTAATTTGAAGCAAGATATATGCCCAGAAATCAGCAATAACACTGTCGGCATAGTAGGAAAAACTTTGTCACCAACCTTGGTCTATGATGTTGCAGTCTGTCCAATCTCCCACTATATCAGGACCATCTGTAGGAATAGTGATAGGAAAAGGCAGCTGTATCCAGACAGTTAAAGATTCATTTATTTTTCCATCTGTATTAATTGGTCACAGGTATCAACTCACACAGGCACTTGCACTCCTTGGTATGAGGATCTGCAAAGAGGGAGCAAGTGTTATCATTATATTACATCGTTACAGGTAGTCCTCAACTCACAACAGTTCATTTTGGGATCATTCAAAGTTACAACGGCACTGAAAAGAGGGACAACCGCTTTTCACAATTGCAACCTTTGTAGCATCCCCATGGTCACGTGTTCAAAATTCAGATGCTTGTCAACTGGTTCAAACTTATAACTGTTGCTGTGTCCCAAGGTCATGGGATCCTGTGATGACCCAGGGTGGGATACAAAATTAACACAGTCATGAAAACATGTGAAGTCCCTTTTATTCCTTCACTTTGCTTCAAAGCTCCAAATATCCTTGACTGAAGACAAAAAAATTCCCCCACAAGCAGCTACGAAAAGGAGGAAATGTTGTTTAAACTAAAAATGCCTATAAATTATAGAGGAAAAACAACACAAACCACATTGAAGCAACTATGGGAACCAGTCAAGATAAGGGCTTGAAGACATCCACAGATATCGGAACACACACTGGGAAGGATGCCAAACTCAGAGAGGAATGACAGACTATTTCCATGCTTTGTTTTCAGCACTGGCCCATACGCATGTCCATCCTTTTAACCAGTTCTCACAGCTGCAGCTGTGAGGGAGGGAGGGAGGAAAGAAAGGGTACATGGAACGTCTACACATCGTTAGTAGCATGGAAATAGAAAGGATGTGTTTGCATCCGATATACATCTGCGCGGTATCCCCTTTCTTTCCTTTAGGCGTACGTGATGTATCCGCTTCATCCGCTATGCGTCCGCTTTGAAATTTTCCCCTGGAACCCCTTCGGAGGTGTCATCCGCTTCCATCCGCTAGGCTTCCTATGAACATCCGTTTAACATCCCCGCTACATACTACCCATGTCCTTTCTTTTCCATTCTTTTCCGTTCTGTTTATGCAAATTTTCACCACTTTTTGGAGCGGATGACAACGGATGGAGCCATCCCTGAAATTTTGCTCAACTGCTGTGTCCTTTATGCATACGTTTTGCGTCCGTTGGCCAGTGGGACCGGCCCTTTAACACCTGCAGCAAGGCACTTAACAACGGTGGTAAGAAAAGTCATTAAACGGGGCAAAACTCATTTCACAAATGTCTCACTTAACAGAAACACTGGGTTCAATTGTGGCTGTAAGTCGAGGACTACCTGTGCACATTTTGTACAGGAACATCTGGGAAATTGTGGTGGTTTCCATAAGGCGTCTTAAATCATCATAACGATTTGGCCCTGGGTGTCCGTTGGCTTTTTGTGACATGGATGACACACGATGTAACTGGAATCCGCAAACTGATGTTGTCGTCATTCAGCACTGCCTTTGGAGAGGCCTGGTTTCTGCAGCCTGGGTTGGTTTTTTTACTGATTAAAACAGTGGTGGCTAACCTTTTTTGGCTCCTGTGCTGATAATTGCATGCGCACTTGCTTGCGTGTGTTCCTGTGCATTCACGTGCCAGCACTCAGAAGGCAATGCATGCTGGGCCCCCTCCCACACCCCATGCATGCATTCATGATTCCACACTGATGCGGTGCACATCTGCGCATGCGCGCCGTGCATCTTTGCGTATGCATGTGCAATTTTCCCCTGTGCTGTGCCTTTGCACATGCATGCACGATTCCCCCTTGCATGCCACGCATCTTTGCGTGTGTATGCATGATTCCTCCTTGTGCAGCGCACATCTTTGCGCATGCGCACACGGTTCTCCCTCATGTGCCATGCATCTTTACACATGCACATGCGATTCCCTCATGCGCTGTGTCTGTGCGTGCATGCATACCTTCATGCGCAGTGCATTCCTGGTTCAGCTCAGCAATTCCTGCTCCAGTAGAATTGCTGTGGGAAATTCTCCTCAGCCTCATACATCTTCACTGCCCATCGGTTTTGAAAGGTTGAGGTTTAATGTTTAAAAGCATTCCAGAAGCCCTTTCTGTCCATTAGCACTCTGTATCAGTGATTGAAATACACTGTAAGTCCTCAACTTACAAAAGTCCACGTCATGCCCATTCAAAGTTACAACAGCACTTATGACCCTTTTTCAGATTTACGACCATTGCAGCATCCCCATGGTCACGTGATTTAGGTGCGGATGCTTGACAACTGACTCACATTTATGATGGCTGCAGGGTCCCAGGGTCACGTGATCCCGTTTTGCAACCTTCTGACAAGCAAAGTCAACTGGGGAAGCCAGGTACATTTAACAACTGCAGTGACTCACTTAAACAAGTGGGGCAAGCAAAGATGTAAAATTGGATAAAATGCACTTAACATTTTTTTCTCACTTAGCAACATAAATTTTGGGCTCAATTGCAGTTGTATATTGCTATATATGCCAAATAGGAAGGAAAAAAACTAGAACCTTCCATCTGTTTGGAGATTCCTCACTTGTCGTCCTATTATCTGTTTCCAAGAACAAGACAGATGGCCAGTTGGGCGCAGTGGTTAAGGCAGTGGACTAAAAACCAGAAAACTGTGAATTATAATCTCCTCGTAAGTACAGGTAGTCCTCGACTTAAATTGAGCCCCAAATTTCTGTTAAGTGAGGTATTTGTTAAGTGAGGCCTGATTTTTGCAGTCTGGATTGATTTTTTAGTGATTAAAAAAATGCATAAATATCTGTGCGCTTTGCATGTAGCAACCCTTCTTGCTACAGTTGTTAAGTGAATCACTCCATTGTTAAGTTAGTAACAGGATTGTTAAATGAATCTTTGCTTGTCAGAAAGTTGCAAAAGCTGATCATATGACCTTGGAACACTGCAAAAGTCATAAATATGAATCAATTGCCAAGCATGTGAATTTTGATCACATCAACATGTGGGGATGCTGCAGCGGTCTTAAGTGTGGGAAAGGGTCATAAGTCCCTTTTTTCAGTGCCATTGTAATTTTGAATGGTCACTAAATGAACTGTTGTAAGTCGAGGACGGCCTGTATAAAGCCAATTGGATGACTTTGGACCAGTCACTTTCTGTCTCTGCCCTAGGAAGGAAACAATGGGAAACAGCTTCCAAAAATGTTGCCAAGAAAACTGTAGTCCAGCTGCTTGAGCCAAAGCCAGGAGTCAAAAACTGACAGAAGGAAGAGGAGGAAGAGAAGAAGAAAGAGAAGAAAAATGGTTAGAAAGTAAAGTCTCCTTTGAGCTGAGTTCAGAACTGGATCCACTTATTTCCTGAGCAACAGTTCAGAAATGGTTTGCCAAAACTTTCTTCTGGGATATTTTTTCAGGTTGCCAGTTTACTCTGTGGCATTTCTGGTGGTCTCCTTTCTACGTACTAACCATATCTAACTCTGCTTACAGCAGCGCTCTCTCTCTCTCTCTCTCTTTCTCTCTCTGTGTGTGTGTGTGTGTGTGTGTGTGTGTGAATGAGCCAAGACCATTTGCTGAGACCACCTAGCTGAGCAGATGGGCATATTGATTTGTTTAAAAACTGCTCATTTTCATGCAAAGATCAAGGTCTGTCATCCAACTGAAATAAACATGCAGTGCATTTCACCCTAGCAAGGAAAGATAGACCGAAGGAGCTGCATGCAACTCATTCTACTGTCCAATTGCTGACTCATGAACAGGCAACTCCCAAGTTTCATGTTTTTCTACTTTGAACTTTTTTATTTTTATTTTTTACATTTCAACCAGTGTGCAGCTAGAAGATACTTTCAAATAGAGACTGTCCTCCCATAGCCCTACAAATAAAGATCTGTTTTCAGTATAGGACATGTGTTGCCTGTGCTTTTTGTTAGACAAATGTAATAATAAAATTCTTCCTGGCAGCTGTTCCAAACTGACCCAACAGTTTTGTCTTATCTTGCCGAGTCCTTACTCTTCTGCTACTTTAAGCTATTCAGGCATATCCTGTCTTTCTCTGATATGCCTGTGATAAGTTCTTGACTGCCTGCAAAAGCTGTTGCTTCCTGGAGCTTTTAAGCAATTATGTTCCCAGGAGAGGGAACTTGTCATTGGAAAGCTAGATTGGGAAGAAATTAGAAAGAATTCGTAGCAAGAAAATACATCTCATCCCACGCAAATATGCCTCACTTTAAGGGAACTCTAATGAACTTGAAAGTTACGTGTTGCAGTAGAAACAGGCTGCTGCAGCCACTTCTCAGAGCAAAGTGCTTGATAAATATTCTAGAGAGCAGCGCTGGTTGTTTTCCTGCTATTGGATGACCAGACAGGGCAGGACAGACCAAATTTTGCACTTATCTCTATAGGCAGCAGAGCACTAGGCTGCCAAAGCACTCTGCACACCTAGTGTGTCACTCTGGAAAATACCTAATATTGAGGCTCTTAACTGTTTTGTGAATGGACAGAGTCAGCCAACAGTCCATCCGTGCAAGTATCTTCAACATATAGCAGTATGTTCTCCAAATTTCAGAAGTGCTCACCTTCCTGATAAGATTAGGGACCTTTCAAATAAAGTGATCTAGATAGCAGATCAAGGAGGTAATAAAGGATTAATTGGTGGGATTGAACTGGTTGTTAAATTAGCCGCCCACCCCCACGATCAAAGTGGATTCTTGGCGTTGCACTGCAATGGAGAAACAGGCAATGGAGTGGCTGGCATGAAGGAAGGAGAATGCCGCTTTCCCTCTTTCTTCTCCTTGCTCCTTCTCCTCCCCTCATGTCAGCCACTCCATTGCCCATTTCTCCATTGCAGTGCAGCACAGTGCCCATGATTCACATTGATAACAAGGGGAGGGTAATTTAACCTCAGGATCAGATTGGGCCACGTTTCCCATGACTACAAACCTGACCGTAGGCGAACCGGTTGTAAAATTATTTGAATCCCATCACTAGATATATAAAAGTGCCATACCATCCACTTCACCAGTTGACAGGTGCTTCGTTCTATAACTTATGTTCTTTACTCAGAAAATAAACTTTTTTGAACTTTCAGATTCAGGACCAGTGTGTCAGAGAGAGACTAGCCGTGGATGCCAATTTTTATTGCTGAAATTATCAGCCCCTTTCCAGACTTTCAGAGACCCGTACTCCAATCCTACCTGAAAATCTCAGAGGTTAGGCTGAGAGGAGTTTGGCTGAGGAGGATAGGTCAATTGGAGATAAAACCAATCTGTTGCACCACCAGTTTCACCATCCCTGTACTGTGGTAAGAAGCCAGAACGGAAAGGTGGGGTTGACATGATCTGTTTATGTTCATTTTACATCTAAGGCATTTTTGAGGCAGCAAATGCAAATGTTAATAATACTATGAACACAATAATCCCCTTCTCTATAGGTAAGTACTGCAAAAATTTCAAAAGTTTCTCATCTTCCAGTCTATATCATGCAGGATTTTCACCAAGGACACGATGCTCTAAAACAGAGGTGTCTAATCCTTGGTGACTTTAAAACTTCTGGACTTCAACTCCCAGCATGACTGTCTGGGGAATTCTGGGAGTTGAAGTCCAGAAGACATAAAGTTGCCAAGATTGAACACCCCTGCTCTAAAACGAATTCCTCCTGTTATGCGGCTCCAAATTGGACAGTGCTTTAAAGTCAGAGGGGAAAAAAACATTTCGATTTCCCTTTTTTGGTTTCATGCATGCTGAGCCATGCTCCCTGAAAAATGTGGCTTTTTGTGGTTTTATCTTGCAGATGGGAATCATTTGTTGATGATATGGAGGTCTGAGACATTTCCCCTCTAATTTCTATTTGATTAGATTGTCTTCTACCTCTTAATTACATTTTGAGATATTTAGCTGTTTAATAAACGTCTGTTTACTCATTGTTTCACTCTGTTCCCCATTATTATTCTAGCCTTCCTTAGCATATTTGTCCTTTCAAAGTATTTTCAAATAGGATGTGCAAAATGGCCTTTTAAAAAACTGCCGTATGAAAGACAGGAATGCACAATATTTTTAGAGCAAGGACCATCTTCTCTGTGGCTAACCCAGAGCCACATTTCAAAAACTGAATGGGGACAGGACAAATTTGTCTGCATTTAATTTATATTTCCATTTAATTAAAATTTGGTGTAACTAAGTAATGTATATACGAGGATTGTTCCCCATCTATTTAATAATTTTCCTTTTTGGTCCCATTACAAATTCAAGTTCAGTAGCTATTTTTGGAACAATTTTGGAAACTGCAGCTAAGTCTTTGCAATAACTTTTTGTATCACTAGATTGCAAGCTAAGTAAAATAATGTTCCCCTTTTTTTGATTGCTGGAGATCTGAACAGAGCTTTTTACTGATTGCTAGAAGCCCACACATCTTCAACTTGCCAAGGTTGAAAAACTCTGATGTAGACAAAAGAATAAATCTACTCTTTCTTACTTATCTATCACACCGTTAAGAATGGGTCATAAAAGCAGAAATGATTTTATTTTGTCAATGGTTTACCCCTTGGACATTTTCAATGTGATTGTAAAAATGTGGTCAAATGCCAGCTTTTGGCTTTATGAGAGACTGTTTCGTCTAGTAGTTACACACATCACAGTAGAAATTGGGATATTGTGAGTTCTCATCCCATTTAGCCATGAAAAATAGTTGGGTGACTTTGCACTAATCATTATCTTTCCAATGAACCAATCTCACAGGATTGTTGTTGTTGTTCAGGAAAACAACAGAAGAAGGAATATTAGGTATATGGTATGGTCCGCCGGTGGCCTGCAGACCCAGCAGCAGAGTCAGATGATGGGGAAGAACATGGGCCAATACTAGAGTCTGGGGAGGGCTCAGATGAGGAATCTGCATCTGACACAGAGATGGGGCCAGGGCCATCTGAAAGTTATGTGCTGACTCCGTAGCCTCCAGAATCTGACATCAGCGAGGCAGAGGAACAGGGGGAGCCTGTTCCCAGTGCACACTTGCGCAGAGCTGCCAGAAGGCAAGTACAGTTAAGAAAAAGGGACAACTCAGGAGTAAGGCTTGGAGATGATTGACCCCTCCCATAAGACATAAAGGAGGAGCAAAGGGACATGAGCTTTTTCAGGAAGCAACTTTGTTCGTTCTGGTCGGTTTAAAAACTGAAGCTCTGTGTTGACTTTGTGCTCTGTTTGGCCTTGTACAGCTAATTGGCAATTTAGTCATTGGCAACACTTCAAGGGAGATAAAGGTGGGTGCTTATCATCCTTATCCTAAAAGACTGGCAGACATCTGCTGGACTATTCATAAACTGTTTGGGATTCATTATGGGCTGTGAATGCATATAATTCACAGCCATTTAAATAAAAAAGGTTCTTGGGAACAGCATGACTGTTACTGTCTCAGGAAGCCTTGGTCAGAACTGTATGTTCACCATCTTAAGTTATTTATAAAAATAATAATGGCAAGATATAAATAAAAAAAAATATGCAATGAATAAAGCTGTTGGTCACATGGACTGTTTGGGGCCATGTTTACAGAAGCAGTCAAATCATCTGTTAATAACTGCTACGTCACATGGAAATATACCCAGGCAGGCAAATGGTAGGAAGGTGTTAATGTTATGAGAAATGTCACTGGAGAACATCTTGTGTGCACTGAAGTATATAGGGAAGAAAGAAACATAGTTTGCAGTGCACTGGTGCATTTTTCCAACACAAAAATGACAAGTGAGATTAAAGTATATTTTCTCATTAAAAGGTGTTAAACTCAGCATTTCAGAGCATGTGGATCTGCCAGCATAATTTTCCTTTAAATGCTTAACTTGTAGAAATTTGAAAAAGCAGGTCTCTCTATACCCCACTTTCAATCTGCTCCCTGGGCTGAATTGCCTAACATAGGATTCTTTTTCTGGAACATTTTTACAAAAGTGCTGCTGTTGCATATCACAAGATCTTAGAAAATATGCAAAGTGTTTGAAGTAACATAATGTATAGCATTGCTGAGAGGTGGAATGTTATCTGCAAAGGGTTAATGAAACAGGCTTACAAAAATAACTTTTTAAGGAAATACATGAATTACATTAGTAGTCAATACCATTTCTGTCAACATGATTGTGTCTCTGAAAGAAAGAATTAATTTTTGGGAGACTTCAATGAAGTAACTGTTTCCTCTGACTTCTGTAAGAATAGGCTATGCCTGTAGATTTTGCATGAGGAGAAAAAATAGACACATAAAAGTCCTCTATTGTTTATATATTGTCATGCATTTCTTGAACTTCTCAAGAGACAGAGCAGAAGTTCTCAAACTTGGCAACTTTAGGACACTTGGACTTCTTTTTCTTCTTCCTAGCTTATTACCACAAGTGCAGGATCTGCTTTAAAACACTTGGATTGCAACTCCCAAAATGCTGGCTGAGGAATTCTGGGAGTTGAAGTTCACACCTCTTGAAGTTGCCAAGTTGGGAACCCCTGGTCTAAAGTAACTTCCATCAGAAATTTTTAATAGACAGGATTCTACTGGCAGGCTGGTGGCCTTGGTGACTGTATTTCAAAGGAGATAGTGCGTGTAGCCTTCCAGGTGCCTACTGTACTGCCATCCCAGATGGGCATATTGGTGAGTAGTGATGCGAATTGCAAACTATGTTTCTTTCTTTAACCATTCACACACTGGAAGGACGACCAAGTGAGAGAAGTCTGCTTGAATGAAATCTGATATAGAAACCTATATTTATTTCCTTCTATATTTTGCAAAACAACAAAGATGTAAAGAATAGGGAAACATTTGGAAAAATAAAGAAATGAAAGGTCAGTAACTTGGTTTATCACCAAGATCAACAAGGTTTGTGGGGACTTAAGAGACAGCCTTCTGCTTAAGCCTCCCTTTGGATTTTCATCCCAAAAGAAACAGGCTTTTTTTAAAGGTTATCTCTATTTTAAAGGCCTTCTGTGGCTATTTGGAAAGGTGATTTAAAACATACTTTTCCTCAGTTTATAAACTGAAGAAAAAGCTTTTGCTATTATTGAATAGGTACAACAAAATCTTAATACAATTTATGTCACAAACCACTTTAGGAAAATTAGATTCTTGAAGGGTGCAAGGAAACACATTCAATGAAATAAGGGGAGAAAATAAATAAGTGATGAATTAAGCAGCACTGTGCCTCCTGGAGTTATTTAAAGATGAGCAGTTTTGCAGAACTTATTTTTTCTTTTTAAAGAAATTCTTCACACAACACACACGCCTAAACAAGCTGTTCCCATCACTAGTACATATAAAAACTGTGTTGGATTATGCCCATTACAATGTATTTCCTTCCTAATTCTGCCTGGCAACAGTCCCTGTGTTGTCATGTGATGCTTATTTATCTGGACTGAGAGAAGAACTCTGCAGCCCATGTGGTTTTGCTTCATGCAACATGTTCAGAGGCTGGAGGGTACAGCAACACAGCCACACAACCTCAAATTAACCATGTAGCCTCCTTACACTTCTACAATACAAGTAAATGCATTCATAATATGGAGGGAAGGAGAGGGAAATCCTTCAGGAAAACATGCCCTTTGTATTTTGTCTCGCTGGTGTTTTGTCTTCTTGAAAGGAGATTTCTTATAAATACAGATAAAGGTGACCGAAGAAGATATACTAACAAAATGTTTGTTCCCCCTCCAGAGTGTGATGACTTACTTTTTTTTTTTGTTGAATAAGAAGCATAATCAGTTCATATTTATTCATTTATTTTAGAACTCTACCTAAAAAAAGAAAGAAAATGAAACCAGGAACATTTCCTTATATAGATATCACCTATGGTGTCACTCACTCTGACATTTAAGGTTTATCAATTTTGTCTGATCCAGGAGCACAATATTTTTAAATAAATTTTGCTTTATAATTTTGCTTTTTCCTCAGGTCTGTTTGTGAAACTGCAGAGCTTTCGAGATTGGAGCAAGAGTAACACCTGTGTATTGCCTAGTTTAGCCCTATAAATTCAGAGTCAGCATTTAGGGAGGCGCTTGGAAGTGACAAGTTAAGTATTCTTCTGCAAAATTACATAATAATGGTCTTGAATCCCTTTCAGTCAGGTTAGTTGAACTGGCTCTTATGGAAACTTGGCACTGTAAACTGAAACCTTGTCTACTGTTGTTATTCAGAAATTAAATTTTCTGCATTCTGAGGAATCAAAAGGAACTTTTGCACTGGATTGATCCTAAGCTGACAACAAAATCTGTATACCACTCTTTTGACCAAAAGTGTATTTTGGTTTGAACTGTTTTGAAAAATTTACTTCTTATCAGCTTAACTTTATTTTTAATATGTATATATTTATGGGATTTACTTACTACCTAAAATAGTCTTAAGTGTTTTACGTAGAACAAATTATAGAATAAGATTAGTGGCCATGCAATTAATAAGTACTAGTACATTTAGTACAACTCATATATGTGTTCTAATTAAAAAAACAGCCTTTGTTTTAATCTATCTCCTTGGGATTCATTGTAATCAAAGGTAATATTAAACAATTGTAGGAGAATAATTATAAGCAGGACCCAAGCATGCTTCTAATATTCCAATTCATTCCTTATGGCAAATGTATAGCTCTAATAGTATGGCTAAGTAAGTCGAATAAAATAAAAGTGCTTACAGACTGATGCTGAAGATGCAAAGGATAAGTAAAGTCAACTAAGGAAGTTACCTGCTACGATTAAAAAGCCAGCATCTGTAAACTTTCTGTTCTTATCCTGGTAGAAAGGATATTCTTACAGTCACTATATATTCTAATAAAGAAAAGTACAGCAGAGGCAAATGGAGAAGCAGAACAGAGTCTGCATGCATGATGATATGGTAGTCTTAATATTGTGCAAAATGCAAATATCAAGTTCTCTTTCTCTCTCTCTAATGCATCATCAGTTCAGAATCTCTGCGCCCCGTAACAGACTAAGCCCACGCACGCACGCACACACTTGAAGTGCCCACACACTCACGCACACACATACTTGAATTTGCCTTGACCATTAATAGATCACATTTTTGTATATAAGTAGAATGAAAGAAATTCTGAACTCTATCCTGACTCCTGATTTCTTGCATCTGACATTCTTTTTATTATCAAAGTGTTCTTTATCCAATTTCATTTATTTGCTTGTTTTTACCCTTTGCATCTCATTATTTTGGGATTTTCTTGGAATACATATGAACACCTGTATGTGTGGGTTTATCTCTTACTCCATTTTAATAGTCACAGACATATTGCTGCCAGAAAATGTCGTTAATATGGTATTGGTGACGCATACCTGTATAATCAAAACACAGACAACCAAATAGCAAAGGGATTTCTCAACACAAAATATGGGCCCTTCAGCAACTATGAATTCTTTTATCTGAAATTCTGTGATGCTAGTGTTTTCAGGTTGAGAATTTAATTATTTATTCATCAGTATTATCAGATAAAACCTGTACCAGAAATCTCCAATTTCATTATCTTAATATCTGGGTAGATCTCCCAGTGTCAGATTTATCATCACTAATATAACTCAATTACTGAAAAAGAGAATTGTTAATTTAATGCAGGGGTTCCCAACCTGGGGTGCTTGCACCCCCTAGGGGTGCGAGACGATATTCCAGGGGGTGCGAGAAAAGTCCAGGTAAATAATAAGATATTGGCTATATGTTGGCATTTTTATTTTCTTTTGCAATGGACTAACTTTGTTTTCATTTTAGAGTTAAGTATCGTTATTTGGTAGCTGTCACATACATAGCTGAAAAGATTCAATCCTACCATATATTTAATAATTAAATAATTCAATCCTACCATATATTTACCATATATTTCAGGGGGTGTGAGGTTCAAGTGAAATTTCTTTAGGAGTGCGGGGCGAAAAAAAGGTTGGGAATCACTGATTTAATGTATGGCGATTTCCAGATCTGCATGTTCTAGAATGTAGCCGGAGATCATGGTTTCTGGAGTAAATCTTCAGCTGCAGCTCCTGTATTAATAGTGATGGTTTGCTAATTTGGTGAGACAAAGAATTAATGACTCTAATGTTAGGTTAAAATATATTGTTCCTTTGGCCCTATTGTTCAACTGTCTCTGAACCACAAATTTTAAAAAAAAAACTGCTACACAAAGAACCAGGAATATAGACGTTCATACAGTAGCTACCTTGAATAAGACTGGCCTATTGAAATAGATGACCTGTCATAAATACACTTTTCAAATTAAAAAAAAATATCTCAAAACAAAAATGTCCAAGTTTTTCAGAAGGCTATTTGCCAAAGTTTTGAGCAAGATGCAATGGTTAAATATGGACTGTTTAACTTAACCAAGCTTTCTATTATAAGTAGGAAGTATTTGCAATGCTCCAAAGATTGAGGACATTGTGTGTGTGTGTGTGTGTGTGTGTGTGTGTATACACACTCAACATTGCATAACTGATTATTTAACTTCCAGTCTCTATAAGTTGCATATTGCCTACCCAATTACTGTCTGCCTATAATAATGAGTTTTCACTTCACACTAAGAACAAATGGTCTATCATGGCCATGTCCTCAATTACATCCAAGGACAATTGCAAAGAGAAAATAGCTTCACAAGCAGCATAAACTAATGTTGCCTTTAGAATTCCTGGTAAACATCTTGGGAGGGATGAAAGTTGCATGGCTGTCTGATGTTAATGTTGTCTTCAAAAGGAAAAAAATAATTTAGTAAGAGCAAAGATGCATTTCTTTAAAATAAAAGCCTGGAGGTTTGATTTTCTTTTTTTACAATCCTATAACAATTACTACAGAAAAACTAAAACATGGAACCTACTTTTAACTTGCTTGGATTCTATAGACAGATAAGGTTTATTAGCTAATAGATGAAAAATTATCAGATAGATTCCAAAGAAAACCGAACATATTTTGTAGCAAGGAACCTATAGAAAAAGAATTTGTACTTAGGCTAATCTTGGGACAAAAATCTATTTTAATACATGCCCTTGGCCCTTTTTAAAAAATTTCTACATGCTAGTCCCTTTTTTAAAAAGTCTGTACACTTTGTTGGGGCTCTTCAACTTTTAGCTTCTTATCTCACGATCTTCTAGCTTTTATACTACTCCAGGATACTATTTCTATTTCCCAGACTTACATGATGATTTAATTCTAAACAAACTGACCACTTTCTCTTATCACATATGCATTTCTTTGTTTCCTGACATCTCAGCTCTTCAACAGATGGGAACGATCATGAATCTTTTGTTAATCATCTCACTGACTCAATGAATCATTGTTTGGTCTGCTAAATGATGCAGTATAATCTAGAAGTTGCCTGCTATCTCCATCTTCCACATTTCAGAATCTAAAATGTAGAACAGTCAAACTCTATTTCCAGCAGCCCAGAATGAATCCTAGTATGATTAAAAAAAAATACTTCATTGGTGAAATATAACATTTTTAAAGAATGTGTCATATGTATCCCTTTGGCAAGGGCAGAAAAGCCAAGTCACAATCAATTTTGTTCAATTGCAAAGTACAACACTTGTTTGTACTATATCACTCAGGATTATGTCAACGTAAGAGAACATTTTTGTTATTTATGAATTCATGTGATCAAGAGACTGTTGGCATCTGTTCACCCATATGCAGATATACACAAACACATACAATGTCCACACAATACTCCTGAATGATCTTCAAATAAATAGTCAAAAGGCTCCCAGCACCTGGGTAGGAGATTTTCTCCCTGAAGATATCCAATTTTTTTGCCTCCATTCACATCAAAGATCAGTACCATATATGGTCCTGATGGCTTATGTGCATTCTTCTTAAAAAAGCTCTCCACTACCATAGCAGAACCACTAAGTATAATATATGAGTTATCATTCAGAACCAGCTCTTTACCAAACCTATGGTTTTAGCAGACGGGTAGCACTATTTCAGAAAGGGTGACGCCTTGCTTGTTGAAAACCCACAGAGACCATCTCATTGTGGTTGTTCGATGGTCAGAGTTGTGGAATCAATTATTAATCATGGCATTACCTTCCGCTAGAGTTCTGAAAGGCAACTTACGTGCTCCGATTATGGCATGTTGGTTTCAGAAAGAAAGTAATCCTGCGAATTTGCTACTTCTACAATCTGCAAAGTATGAGTCGAGGTGCTACACTTCGTCGACCAGTAAGGGTCAAAGGGCAATTAGAGGTAAATACGCAGGTGTGGACTTCTACAAAGGATTTGACTACAGAAGGTGCGATGACAACTATATTTGAAATTATTAATTCTTACGGCATTTCGATCCTTCACAAGTGGAGTACTGCCTCCTGACAAACCAGGCAACAAATAATAAAATTAGGAAGCTGCCCTATCAAACTGCACCAGCTTAGTTCAAGCAGTGTCCCACAAGGGGAGCGTATTCTAGCCACACTCTTTTAACACTACAATACTAAAGACACTATCTAGACTGTTAGCCGACACAACAAGTTCCGAACACATTGTAGGCAAAATTAATTGATGAATAGTCATCAGAAAAGGAGAAAAAACACTACAAGAAAGCATGGGAATTCTCTGAAAATATGGTCCATTAAATATTTAACAACTCGCAAGGTCTGCACACGCACATATCCAC
>BHFT01066610.1:0-55007 GCA_004320025.1 Laticauda laticaudata | reverse complement strand
CTATGTCTTTTGTCGGGCTCCCATGGAACAAATCTATTGTGGCATCCTCTGACCAGCAAGCCCCCGTGTTGGGTTCCAGTTCTAGTTTAGATGCCTATAAGGGGGTTGCAACGTCGGATCTTTACATTTCACCGCAGGGTTTCAACCCAGTTCAAATATCCTTAATCCATCCCCTCCCCCCATACATAGCTCCTGGCCAGGGATTTCATTGTACAATACCCGGGTGTCCTTTATGCCACATTACTTAGTACGTGTTTTTGCAATGTTCTTGGCTATCTACACCCGATCCCCCCATAAAATGGAAACCTTTTAGAAACAATGACAGTCAGTTTGCCTATGCTTGAACGGTTTAAACTGGAGTCGATTTTCCCTGGCCACCCTTTTCACTACCCAGTTACAAGATTGAGTGACAGGTGTTTGTCTTTTTGGTCGTTTTTCTCGTGCAATGTCCGCTGCAGTTATGGGTAGGTTTGGAAGTGTCTCAAATCTGTAGATGGGATGTGATTTGGTGCTGGCTTAGTTTCTCAGTTTCCGGTATTAAGGGAGACGCTCAATGCGATTGGCGTGGGAAATGTTCTCTTGGCCCCAGTCAGTAGATCAAGTTCTATAATTGTGGCTGCCAAGGACTTGAACCACCTTGTTATTCATGGGGATATGTATATATTTGGGGGTGGCTCTGGGTGCCCTGCTAGTATTCCCAATAGAGTTTGTGGTCCTGTTCAATAGAGGTAAAAGTCCTATCCGTAAAAAAAAAAAAAAAAAAAAAAAAAAAAAAAAAAAAAAAAAACGGTATTAAGTGAAACAGTTTGATACCGGATATTGCTGCTAATGCCTCTCTGTCCAATTGACTTGTACTTCCGTTCAGTTTTTGATTGCATTTTGGGAGTTACAACTGATTGCTCGCTTCTTCCGTCAGCGCAGAATGATAGCTCGCAGTACGGCTCCCAATGGCTCCGACGGTAACGCGTCACAGTTGACTGTCAACGGTAGTGTCTCGCCGTGTATTGCTATTAACACGACAGTTGGATTGGATTAAGTCGTTTTACCCTTCTGGAACACTGAGTCTCTTCACGTCATCCCCCAAGGTTCCAGGTGGCTGCGCTTGTCTAGTTAGCCTATGTAGTGGTTCCTGCCGGTCATTGCTTCTAGTGGCAGGAAGAATGTATGTAAAAAATTTATACAGTCCAAGATGCTTGCAAACTCTGTTTTTTTGATGCTACGGCAACTTCTTTTATTGCTTTAATTTTTCTTCTCTGTGGGGTGGAATGTCCTCTTTTATCGAATTTTGATACCCAGGAACTCAACTTTTGAGGTGGGCTACTTGGCACTTTCTTTTTTTTGACCTTGATCCCGCCTTCCTGGAACCTTTGTAAGACTAATCTGAGACGGGGCTTCTAGTCTGGCTCACGTCGCTGTCTGAACACCAGCCCACTCCATTAAGGCATTTTGGACCAACAGCCCTGGGGGCCACTCTGACTCCAAATGCAGTATTTTGCATTGAAGGCTCACTTATGAGTCAACGATCGTCTTTGCGCCTCTGATGCTGTCTCGGAGGTCGACTGGCTTAATTGTTGGTATGCATTGGGCAAGTCGAGTTTTGCAAAGACCTTTGCCTCTCCCCAATGATGAGATAGGTGTTGTGACCACCGGGAACAGGATAGTGCACTTTGCTGTAGGTGCATGGTTTAGGATAGCTTATAGGTCACCACAGATTCTCACGGACCCATCCGGCTTAATTGGGTCCACAATGTGGGTTTCATTTGTGTGGTCAATTGGTTGGTCAATTTGAATTGGCTCAATTGGTTCAAGATGCCTTGTGCTCTGGTTGTTTAGCCTCCTCATCAATCTTTGGTTTTTAGTGCGAAGGGATCGCCTCACTTTAGCTAATTAGGAGCTATTGTATGGATCTAAATTAAATGATATAGGGACCCTTGTTATTTGCCTAACTTTCCATTGAAGGAGTCCTGGAACTCCCTCATTAGGTTCTCATCCAGTCTGTCTCTGGCGATGCTGTTAATTGCCGGTCCACCGATCCCTAGAGGTTTGAACACTCGGAGTCCCACAGGCTGGCGGTTTTCTTGTCTTATGATGGTTAGAGGCAAGATTTTCTTATGCTTCTTTGAAAGTTGTTTGGAAATGGTCTGAGTCCTTCCGACTACTGGTATTCTGTTCTTGGTAGCCTTTAGTACTTGCAACTGTGTTCTTAGTTCAGTTCTGCGTATGGTGCGGGGGTACCAGTCTTTAATGTTATCCACTGATACATGACTAATATGATCAGAATCCACCTCCATTTTAACATTCTTGGCCCTCGATCCTGAGTGCGCACATTGTACTTTTCGGCCAATTTGTTGCATCTAGATAACCAGTGCTGAACAGTTGTGGTGTGTTTCTTCTCTTCTGAAGTTCTCATTTTAGCCACTTGCCCTTGCTTTCATGACTCTCACGGCTCCACGTTTGTCTATTTTGCGTTCTTGTGGTGTGTTTCCCTACGTTGGGGGACTGTAGCTCTTTACGGTTCTGGCATACTCTATGCAATGTTGACGCCGTCCTCTCGCAATACCGCACGAAGCGGTCTAAGAACAGGCACTCAGAATGGGGGGTGGTCATTGCTGTAACCTGGCGCACTGACGCCGCCAGACATACAACCTTACTTTAGCCATCGCAATCTCATTCAGCCTGGATCTGGGGAATTCCTCATCATCTCGTTGTCGATTTTGGACATCACGTATCGCGTTGTGGTGTGGATGGGCTTATGCGCACTCTCTTGCCTTTTCTCTTGTGCCTTGGCTCATCTCGGCTGGTGTTTTGGAGTGTCGGGGTTGCGATGTCAGGTTCTGCGCATTTTGCCACTGGATTTTAGTGCTTGGGCCTGCGCGGAGTGGGGCGTTCGGAGCGAAGTGGCGCCGTGCGAGTGGACGTAAGTCTGGTTGGGTGGGTAGACGGTGCGAGGTTTGTAGGGGTGAAGTCTGGCCTCAGTGCGAGAGGCCTGGCGGGAATGCCGCGTCAGGTGGCTGTCATCCGATGTTTGGAGAGTGGTGCGAGGTGTGCGTCGCAATGTGGTCGCCTGAGAGGCGCGCTGACGAGAGTGCTGGCAAGCTGCTGACGCTTCTGCGTCTTGGGTCCCGTGTGTGTAAAATTCGTGTCGTCTGAGATTGAGGCTGAGATGGGTTGGTGCGTGAGTTGGCCTTTGCGAGCGAATGTTTCGTAGATGCTAGCCAGACATGCTGTTTCACATGCTTCGGTGGTTTCACTAGACCTTGGGCCATCTTGAACACTGTGGGCCCACAGTGCGTCAGGAACACAGCTCTTTTTCAGTTGTCTGAGATTCCTTGCAAATCATTGCTTTCCAGGAACATGAGGAATCTATCAATATAGTATTCCCAGTCCTCTGTTGCTGAGTTGAATGATGTGGGTGGCGAGTTGGTTCCAGCCATTTCGTCTGCTCGGTTCACGATGCCACGTGCTCGACTGGTCTCTCTCAGAATCCCACCTTCATCGCCAGTATAGAGTTCGCAAAGAATGAGACTGGAGACCAGCGTAACTTCAGTTCTTTTATTTAGTTCATTAAGTCCATCTGAACCAGGAGCTGCGGCAGCTCTTTTTATAGAGAGGCTGCTTGCGGCTAGTGGCCAATGATGGCTACTTGATCTTCTCACCACTGACCTGGCCTAGCATAGGTTAGCTATTATTGGCCAATCAGTGTCGAGTAGGGAACAAATCAGCTTCCAGCATTTCTTAACCAATAGGAATAGGCTATTTGGAGTATGTTAATATGGAACATTTTCCACAAGATCAAAAATAGGAACATAATGATTAACTCAAGGCTGTCAAAAATGCAAGCAGAGGGCAGAGAAAGGATAAGAAAATGAATTTATACATTTTAGTTTAAGATACAAAATCAAATGTTTCAAAATATTTTCAGGCCACGATGGTGCATCTGAAAGACTTGAGTGCTATTAAGATAATGTTGCATATCCTGACAGAAGCTGAATTCATATGCATTAAGTTAAATTGTTCTTAGAGCTTCAGTATTTGGATTCTCGCTATTTTAGGAGCATTTTTCTTGTGGCTCATTTATAGAATTTACTTAATTGCTGAACTAAATCTTTTCATCTTTTTTTTCATCTTGTTCAAAGCGCATTTCCACTCATATTTAAAAGTTAGCATTATCTCAGCAGGTAGTCCATTTTTCTTTACAAAGAAGTATTTTCCCAATAAAAATGTGAAACAATACTGAAGACATTAAATGAGCCGAGTTAGGATTTAAGCATGTAATATCTTCCAGGGATGTCATAACACACTTGGGATATGCCAAGTTATCTCCTTTGGTAAGTTGGTACAGCCAGCCATCATATGCAGTAAATTCATTTTAAAAATGCTTCCTATGAAAAATATAAAGGAAGAGATCAGAGACAGACAGGGAGATGATTCATTATTAAATGACTAAAGAGTTTCTAATAATTAAAATTCAATTAAATGGGTCAATTGGATTGAATTAATTGATTATAAGATTAAAACAATATTGTATAGTGCATTTAATGTGTAGATATTGGGAGAAAGGAACAGGAATAGAAGTACTTAGTCTAGCAGTTGTCAAGTAATAGCAAATGAATCAGTCAAAATAAATTGAACCTATGAGGCTATTTAATACACATACACGCTGCAACTACTATCAAAGGACAAAGCAGAACAAGGTGTGAATGGTGAGAGTCATGAGAAAAGCCAGAGAGGATTAAAAAGGAAATTATTCATATTTACAATATTTCTTAGCTGCTGCCATCAGTGAAGACTCTGCCATTTTGTGAAGTAAGAATCACTGATGAAGTTAAAGGAGAGAAAGTGAGAGTGATCGAGAGTAAAAGAACTGATGGAAAGCATTTCAGAAGTTCATAGGAAAAGCAATGGCAAGAAGATGGCAAAGAAAAAGAGCTTTCTTTATATGAGAAGGGTCATGTTTCTCACTGGGGATAGTTCCATTTGAGTAAGTTTCTCCAAGGGAAGTATTGGTAAAATAGACTGACATTAATTAACTAATAGTTTTCCATTCATATTTTCCATCCAATTCATATATTGCATATTCTCTGGAAGCTGATTGCAATAAAAAATAAAATAAATAAATAATAAAATGAATAATAGAATAGAATAATGAAATAAAATAATAAAACAATAAAGCAGTGTAATTCAATGCAGTGCAGTGCAGTGCAATACAATACAATGCAATGCAATGAAATGCAATGCAACGCAAAGCAATGCAATGCAATGCAACGCAACGCAACGCAACGCAACGCAACGCAACGCAATGCAATACAATACAATACAATACAATACAATGATGTTCATCCATCGTGTTCAAAGAGGACCTTGATATCTAATGGGTTGTGGGCTGTCTACAATACAGTACAATACAGTAATGTTCCATTTGTCCCTGTTTTTCTCCATGAGTATCCTTTCAGTCAGTAACTTTATTCAAGCTTATTTCTTTATCTCAAGAACACCCCAGTGTCATATCTCAAGAACCTTTCTTGGCAAGACAGCAGAGACAACAGACAGGACAGAAAATCATTGTGCACCAGAAGGTTACAACAATCAATACAAATGATATAGGGGACTTTAAGGATTTTATTTTTCTTGAACTCAGTGAACATGTTGTGCTTGTTCAGTGATATTAATTCCAATGTATGGTATTAAAATTATAAAACAGACAAAAATAGAACTTCGAATAAGAAAGATGCTTGAAACTGAATGATGATGCTAAAATCTGCTGATAATTTGTCCACTTTCACCTTATTTATTTTGTGAATTTAAGGTAATTAAAACAAAATGCAAAACCCAATCATAATAACAGCAATACTAAATTAATATTAAAAATGGATAGAACAAAGTTAAATTATTATTGAAGGGGAAATAAAGGTACTATAAATTCTTACAGGGGACACAAATCTCTATTCAGGAGGAATGAGAAATGTTACCATTTCAAGAATGGGACATTCCAGTTAATTCTGAATTGTGCCAGTCATTCTGTAGACCGTTCCATTTTGGGAGCAATTCAGGGCTTTTTTCAGAATGAAGGCAGCCTATATTATCTGGAGTACCCTGTACAAGAAATTTGGAATTACGTCTAGTTTAAAAGTTTTATTTTATGGTGGCTACCAAACAGCATCCTAGAAAAACATGGTGGCAATAGAAATTTGATAGGTTGCAGACGGGAAATAGAATACTCCATTTGCGAATTTGTGGATTGCTTGAAAACCCTGCAAACAAATCTGTCTGTATTAATGGAATTAAACTGCTTTGTATAATGGGTTGGAAGATGCATGTAATCTCAAGTTCAGATGGGAAGATAAATATTTCATAGAAGCTGATCCTAAATATATTGATTGCTGCTTTGTAATATGTTCAATCAGATGGTGAAGTAAAAAGGCAGAGAGGACAGGTTAAACTGAAAAGTTCTCATTGGACATGAATTACAAAAAATAAAATGGAAGCCAAGCAAAAGAGAGTTCTAATGAAAACGGAGAAACAGAGATGTAATTAAGATTTTGAGGGACAAAGATAATAAGGGAACAAAACAAACATTAAGCTGCATGAGCTGACTATCACAGAAGATTATCTGTCTCACTGTTCAATAGTTTTCTTCTTTCCTTGTCAATATTTAAAAATGATAGCAGGTTGCCCTCAGTGCCATTCTTTGTGCAAACAAAAAATTAAGGTTGTTAATGCCACTTTTCATCAGCTGGGAAAATAAACCTGCACGTGAATCTGCTTAATATATGTGAGAACAACTTTGGTACAGTATTAGGCACTTTTGCTTGGCTCCACACTTGCCAAACGAATCAATTCTACATGACACAATTTAATTAAATGAGTTGTTGGCGGGGGTTGCAGTAAATATGTTTTCAACAAGACTGCCACTGATAACTAATGCAGTGCAGTTTTGTAGTAGCCCGGGTCTCTTGGGAGGGCATTACCTTTATTACTCTCGATTGCTCAGTGCAGGCTACAGATGCCTAGCAAATAATGAACTATTCTCCTGTTTGCGATTAGGTTCACTTAATGTCATGTAAAAATTGCTGCTGATTTCAGCACAATTCCCAAAAAAGGGGAAATTGCACCACAAAGAGCAGTAGAAGCAAACTGATAATCCTTAATTATTCTCATTAGGTCAAGAGTTATAACAAGGGATAGATGAAATGACTTATTTAAGGCTAGGTCCCACTGGCCGACAGATGCAAAACGTATGCAAAAAGGACACAGCGGACGAGCCAAATTTCGGGGGTGGCTCCATCCGTTGTCATCCGCTCCAAAATGTGGCAAACATTTGCATAAACAGAACGGAAAAGAAAGGAAAAGAACGGACGTGTGTAGTATGTAGTGGGGATGTTAAACAGATGTTCATAGGAAGCCTAGAGGATGTATAGAGGATGCAAACCGTTCACTGCTCATCCTTTCTATTTCCGTGCTACTAACGCTGTGTAGACATTCCGTGTACCTTTTGTTTCTTCCCTCTTTCCGTTTTCAGCTGCAGCGGATGTGAGTTGCGAGGATGCCCAGAGGATGCAGAGAGGATACAGCGGATGTTTAACGGATGATAAACGAACATAGAACGTTTGTTGCTCGTATGTCACGGATTTACATTGTACACAGCGGAAAGTTCATCCGTTCACAAAGTTTTGTGCAGCTCAAAACTTCTTGAGCGGATGAAATCTCAGTGGACGGATGCTCAAAGGATAGAGCATATGAAACACATATGCAATGAGTACACAACAGATGCATAGCGTTTTCCAATGTTTTTTAATGTTTTACATCCTCTTTGCATCCGTTGGTGCAGTGGGACAGGGACTTTAGTGTTTAGGGGAATGTATACCAAAGATAAAAGCAAGAGAGTAAAACATGTCCAGAGAAGGTCAACAAAGTTGATGAGGAATATATAAGGTCAATGTGTTAGGAAAAGAGATTCAGGGAGCTGCAAGAGTAGATATGATTAAAAGGCAATATCATTGCAAGAAGGAAACATTAGAAGAGATTGGAGAATATTTGGTTTTTGCACAAGGATGATTATTTGCTCTCTTCCCAATGCTGAAGTCTCACATAATTTTTACTGTGAAATGGAGTGAGGAATAAGAAAGGAAGATACTGAAACCTTTCTTCCTAATTACACATATGACAACGTTTGCCTGTCATTCCGCTAGTCAAATTGGTTTGGCAGGTTTGAGAAGGAATGAATGCAATACTCACTTTTCAGACCTATCAAATATGAAGGATGTGCATCACTTGGGAGAAATAATTCATTTTGCTGAAAGCCTGAAAAAAGCCCCCTGTTAGAAAAGGGGGGGGGAGGAACAGCCATATTGTTTACTTTCAGTGGACATCTCCTTATTTTGATACAAAGTTCATTGTCAGAAAAAGTCATCTTTGCCTTGGCTTTTCCTGATACATAAAAACTATACAGGTCCAAATGAGGAAGAATTGTTTTACGGCGATTTGTTATCTTTATCTCTGTCTGTAATGATATTCTCCAGCCAGAGCTTATATGATCTAGATCAGACATCTCCAACCTTGGCAACTTAAGACTTGTGGACTTCAACTTCCAGAGTTCTTCAGCCAGCTAACTGAGGCACTCTGGGAGTTGAAGTCCACAAGTCTTAAAGTTGCTAAGGTTGGAGATCCCTGATCTAGAGTTCTCCTGGAATCTCAAATCCTTGTGGGCCAATTGTATCCTTTCCTAGATTAGACAAAGGGAGAAATGCTCATGGTTATTCATGACTTAATCATGATGATGATGATGATATCCATTCAGTTGAGTCCAACTCTTGGCTATGCAAGAATCCAACTCTTGCCCAGGTCTCTCCATATTTTCCAATTTTGCACTATTTCTTTGTGTTTTTCTAAGCTCTGGCTGATGTCAACTTTGATGGTGTCCAACCATCATGTTCTTTGACAGCCTGGTTTCTTTTTAACCACTAACTCTTCCAAACATAATTGCTTTCTCCAGTGAATTCCCTTGCGTTACATGGCCAAAATAAATGAGACACAGTTTCGTGATTTTACCTTCTAGTGACATGCCTGGGTGTTATGCACTCCAGTACTTGCTTGTTAGTCATATTTTCTGTCCAAGGAATCTCCCAATTAGACTACTGCAATGTGCTTCTCATGAGGCTATCTTTGAAGAGCATTCAGAAACTGACCTAGACTAGAATGCAGCAGCACAGATAATAGTAGAGGCACTTCAGTATGGCCATCCAACACCACTGTTGGATGAGTTGCCCTGGCTTCCAGTAGATTCCTGGCTGCATTTCAAAATACTAGCTGTCATGTTTAAAGCCTAAATAGCATGGAACCAGGTTATCAACCTATCCATAATGGTTTCTGGCCATTGTATTAGACTTCAAATGTTGGTAGGCTGTATGACCATCAGTAAAAGCAGGGTCTGTGGGGTTTCAGAAGCATGCATTTTCTTGCACAGAATCTCTCTTGTGGAATTTTGTACTGCATTATGCTTTACTGTCTTTGCCACCCAGACTTCCTTGTGAGATATAAATGGTTGCATAGGTTTATTTAATAAATAATAACAACAACAATTGTAATTGGAGCCCTTGGAGCAATACTTAAAGGGCTACTTTACTATTTGGAAATTCTGAATTTATCAGACTTGAATACCCTGATTCTACAAAAAAACACACCCTATTTGGAGCAGCTTATATCTTCTGATGCTACCTGAACAGTTCCTAAGTCCTTGGTTAGGACTTGAGTTGTTGAGCTACCAACCAGCCGCGAAGGCTGTGAATCTCACTTAAGATTAACCAATAATAATAATAATGAAATGTGCCTTGCTTTTCTGAGAATTAGGAGTTGGGGTTTGTTGGAGGGTCAGCCTATTTCTGTTTCTCTAAAACTGTCAGTCCTAGCCCAAGAATGACATAAAATAATCCAGCCAATGTTCAATTCTTTATTTACATATATGGTACCATAAAAACCGAATCTTGCCAGGTTAAATATATGCTTCCATAACCTAATAGATATATCCTGGGAGATTCTAGAAAGTGATCATCCTAAATCTTTTCCTCTTCCCACAGTTCATCTCTAGACAGGACTATCTTTTCTCATCCTCCTCTTGATATGTGCTCCTTCTTTCCTGGGAAACTGTTGTGTTCCTGCCGTTCATCACATTACCTCCCCCTATAAAGATACATTCCATCACATCAACAGTTTCTGGGACCATTTCATTTTTTTTTTACAGTGATGGAGACTAAAATGAAATATTTTATTTATATTTATGTCACTATAGTGATCTCTTTTGAATTAAATAACACTTATACAAACCATACATATTGAAAAAGGTAAGCTTCTGACATTAGTTGAACAATCCTTTTGGATTTTTCCAAAGTCATGGAATATGATCATAAACCTACCAATGATCATGGACATTAAAATGTCCTTAAACTCTTGGAAAAAGGAGAGAGAAGAAATGGGGCTGCCAAGTGTTTAGAATATTTTAAATAAATTAGCTGCATTCCTCTCTAAGAGCACACACGCATGCATGCAAATCTAAGTCATTTAATTGTGGTGATGCTGTTCTTGAAGCACAGTTGCATAATTTGCTGTAGGAATAAGCTCCAAACAGACCTGTATTAAAAAGGGAAGGAAAACCACACAATGAAAACTTACAGAAGCTGTCGTAAACACTTAATATCCTTTTGATGGATACAACCATGATTAAATTATTAATCAAATATTTGAAGTGCAGGTGTTAATCAGCTAATCACATTGATTAATGCTTTCACTAGAACTAAAGAATAACATTTTTTAAAAATAGCTGCTTGTCCTCCCAACCTATTAAAAAGGAGACACATATACTAGGATCCATCTGGTAGTAAAGGAATTTCTTACTACTCCCCCCCTGCAATTTTTTTTCAGTATACCATCTGGGTCTGACATTCATTTTTAATTAGCTGCACCATACAATATATGATGAACTGTTTTTCATAAAAATGAAACACAATGTATGAGTTTGCATGAGTCATACCTGCCTATTATTTTCCTTAAGACATTGGCAGATAGGAAAAGGAGAAGAAATTCCATGACACTAGATCAGGAACGCATAACTTGTGGGCTTAAGGCTATATTGGTTGTCGGTGCCCCTTTTTGCAGCTATTTGAGGCTCCTCAGATATGATGCTTACAAACTGACAGTATAGTTTCTCTCCATTTTGAAAACTAGTGTCGGAATCTGAAACTGGCATAATCCTAAAACAGGCATCTTTTAGTTAAGAATCAAAGAAAATCTACAACCAAACTCCAAAATGCTGCTCTACATGCCTGAAATGCCCTTATCTACTTTTATTCATCAACTGTCATCAAGTCAGAGTTGATATTTGGTGACCAGAGTCTGGACTCCAACCTCGGCAGTTGTCTTGGCAAGATTTGAGAAGTGGTTCGGCATTGCCTTCTTCCTAGGATTGAGAGAGATTGACTGGCTTAAGGTCACCCACTGGTTTTATATTTCAGGCAGAACTAGAATTCATAGTCTCCCAGTTTCTAGCCTGGTGCCTTAATAACTGCCCCAAACTGGCTCTACTCTTGCCAGGCAAAAGGAAAATAACAACCCACTATCCTTCATGAATATCCTCATCAGCAGAGAAATAATAGCAAATTAGACATGCAAGTCACACGAACCAAGTGTTCCATTACCAAAGGTATAACTGAACTTTCCACAAGAAGGACAATGTAAGAGTATTACTCAGATGAGCACAGCAGACTAAAAGAAGCTATGAAATGGATAATACTACAATACATCCAAAATATCTCAGACACTATTATAACCACAAGGCATCCCTGTAGCTCACAAACCAGATAAAGCTGTACTGTACCATCTTAATTACAATACCCCCAGAAGGGGGGGGGAACATATAACAAAAAGAAAGTCAATTATAACATACATTGTAAGGAATGTAACAACCACTGTGTAGGACAGATGTGTAGAAGATTAACAGAATACATGTACACCAACTAGAAACTACTGTGTTTCTCACAAAATAAGGCCAGGCCTTATTTTTTTTGACCCCTGAAAAAATGGAAAGGCCATCTTTTCGTGGGTGACTTAATTCCTCCCCTTTGCATCCTCGGGTGGGCGGGCAGCGAAAGCTTGGATGTTGACCTCGGCGTTGGTGGGGCACTTCATATCAGGAGACATTCCGCCACTATTGCTTTCCCTTCTCCCTTGCTGCCATGGCATTTAGAGCAATGCCATGGCATTTGGCACAGCTATGTGCGGCCAGCCAGGGCTCTTCCCTGCAACTGGAGCCCGACAGAGACACTCAGCTTCAGGTGCTCCTGTCACCGCCTTCCCTTTGCCTTTGAAGGTAAAGACAATTATTTTTAAAATGACGCCCTACTACAACAAAGCCTCCCCTGCCCAAGAGGGCAGCCCAACCCCATGTGGAGAGGTGAATCTCCCGGGGCCGCAGCGCAGGATCGGCCCACCTTAGGAGAAGCACCTAGCCGCCATCCCTGCCTGGCACTGAGTGGAGCATGAAGAGCTTCACCTGGGGCACCCAGTGCAGCTGACAGACAGGCTCTCCTTCCCGGCAGCACAGCTATCACCAAGGCAGCGAGTGCCTCCCTGCCAGACCCTCTGCTCATCCCACCAGGTCCACACCAGAGCTGTGCAGGCTGGACAGATCCAGGAAAGCGAGCCGCGGACGCCCACCCGCCTGCCAAGCAAAAGAGCGGGCTGACCTGAGCTTGGCTTCCTTCCCAAATCCCTCCAGCACGAACCTGAAGGGGCCACCAGGAGAGGCTGCCCAAGGCAGTGATAGCACCCACCTATCTGTGGACAGGGAGGTGAGGTGATGGCAGGGCTGTTTCCCTGGCCAGTGGAGAGAGCCCGAAGCCACCCATCCTTTCCACCCCTCGCCCAGCCCGTCCCTGTTCCCACGCATCTCCAAATGCACCTGCAGCTCCAAACACTGCAGCAGAACGGGCATCAGGCAGAGGCGCTGACTCAGCGGGGCTCAGCTCAGAGGAGGATGCGGGGCAGGCCGTCACCTTACCTCCCTGTCCACAGATGGGTGGGCACTATCACTGCCTCGGGCGGCCTCTCTTGGTGGCCCCTTCAGGTTCGCGCTTGAGGGACTTTCAAAGGAAGCCAAGCTCAGGTCAGCCCGGCTCTTTTGCTTGACAGGCGGGTGCGCACCTACGGCTTGTTTTCCCGGCTCTGCCCAGCCTGCACAGCTCTGGTGCAGCCCTGGCGGGATGAGCGGAGGGTCCAGTGGGGAAGTGCTCACTGCCTTGGAGAGAGTTCCACCACCGGGCAGGAGGGCCTGCCTGTCAGCTGCGCTGGGCACACCAGGCAGGAATGGCGGCTGGGTATTTCTCCTGGGGTGGGCTGACCCTGCGCTGCAGCCCCGGGAGATTCACCTCCCCACATGGGGTTGGGCTGCCCTCTCGGGCAGGGGAGGCTTTGTCGTACCGGTGGTAGGGTGTTGTTTTTAAAAGAATTGGCTTTGCCTTTGAAGGTGAAGGGAAGGCGGCGACAGAAGTACCTGAAGCTGAGTGTCTCTGCAGGGCTCCGGTTGCAGGGAGGAGCCCTGGCTGGCTGCGCGTGGCTGCACCAAATGCTGCAGCATTGCTCTAAATGCCACAGCAGCAAGGGAGAAGAGAAAGCAATGGTGGAGGAAGGTCTCCTGATATGAAGTGCCCCACCATCACCAAAGTCAACGCAGGCAGCATCATATCCGGGTATGCAACAAAACTACTTCCTATCGACAAGCCCCCCCCCCCGCCATTCCCCGCCATTTTGCATGTTTAATATAGGCCTTAATTTGGGGGGAGGGGCTTAATTTGATTTTAAGCCGATAAAACATGCTGGGCCTTTCTATTGGTGAAGGCTGTATTGTTGGAGAAACATGGTAGCACTCTGAAAACTTTCCAATCACAATCATAGTTTCAACTGGGAAACTCAGCATTCTAGACAAACTAAATCCAAAAAAGCTAAGAAATTCCTGGAAGCTTGGCATTCAGACAAATCAGCCATCAATAGAAACCTAGAAACAAAATACATTTTTACACCATTCAAAAGAAACAATAGAAATCTTAGAAGGAAACAAAAATATCAAGATACATTCTCTCCAGCAGCTATACCCAGATAATCAAACAAGCAGAAAACAATACCTTAATTAAAGAACTACTAAGGAGAAAATCACAATCTCCACCAATTCTGGTAGGACAAGTTACTGTATACAATAAAAACCCCATGCTTGCACTGATGAAGCAATTATAATTGTGTAATGTGAAATGCCTGCACACAAACAATCAAGTTCAGACAGCACCAAGAACTCCATGGCTGTAGTCTTAACCAAGTATGTTAAGCATGTCCCTTGATCACTATTATATTTTCCACTAATGAAACATTTGTGGGTTGACTTTCATCAGAGGACAGATAAACAATTTTAGGAAAAGGCCAGAGCCGCTATAAGGAGTTAAACATTTTATCAGCTTGGAGTTGTTATGTTGACACAAATTGTCCATCCCTTGAATTTTGTCTTGATGCCAATTTAGTATTGATCTTTAATTGACCAGATTTTTGTGTATAAGCTGAGCATTAAATCTTCGAACTGCAACAAAATGTATCATCTTGATCAGGGGTGGGATGCTGTTGGTATAACAACCAGTTTGCACGCTTTGCATATGCACACACCTGACCTGTGCTGTGTGTGAGTGAACAGCAATGCAAAAATTATGTTATTTTATGTGAGTAACACAGCTGTTATGTTATTTTATGTGAGTAACACAGCTGAGGAATGGCAATCCGCTCTTCCACACTGATCAGCTAGGACTATCTAACGCAGGGGTGGGCAGGTGGGCCCACATTGTCGAAACAAACTGGTTCTCTCCCAGCTGATCTTCGGACCTAGGGGCTTGCCCAAACTGGTCCGAACCCACCCCTGGTCTTGATCCTTTGTGCCTGACATGAATGGACTATTACATATCTGAAAAACCACTCAATTTTGTAAGCACCCCTCAATAATATGTAGCCTGATTGGTTGCAAAAGTCCTCAAACCCTAAATATGCTGGGTAGTTATGGAAAAGTGTAACTGACTTTACAATTTGTTGAACTGACATTTCTGAGCTTTCTAAGAACACTGTCTATAAAGAGAAGCATCATTTCAGTAAATTCTGCAGATTTTCAGGATGGGCAAGCAAGTCTATGTAGAATATAGTAGCAAATTAGGCAACTTTCGTTCATCATTTAAAGGGTTTTGTTTTGTTGACAGCACTGGATTGTCTCAATTCTAGGATACTGAACCCTTATGACATTTTCACTTGGGAGGATTGGAGTTAACATTAGGATTATGGTTAAAATAGATAAGTGCAGATAAGAGCTTTTTGGAGACAATTAAGGATTCAGCATGGGCAGTGAGATAGTCTTTAGTGACATTTTAAGGTGGTTTCGTTGTGAGTGATATACTGTTGTGAGTTGCTATACTTATTCTCTTGGTCTACAGTTTGTGTGCTCTAATTTTTAAATAATATTTTAACAATGACTGTATTTTTATAATGATTGTGTTTAATTGTGTTCAAAGTGATTGTTTTTACATTGTTATTTTACTTGATTTTTTATAGCACTTAGAGTTATTTCTGGTGAGATTAGCAGCTATATAAATTTGAAAGATAGATGATAGATAGATAGATGATAGATAGATAGATAGATAGATAGATAGATAGATAGATAGATAGATAGATAGATAGAAGGATGGATGGATGATGGATGATAGATAGACAGACAAACAGAGACAAATAATGAGTAGGAAGTATGCTGACTTAATTAATCTACAATATTGAATACTATTGTAACTGGCTGTTACCAGACTAAACATACGTATCTTTTTAATTTTTCCTAATAAAATTTGTTCCCCAGTTGCTCTCATATTTGGCACTAAAGCCCTAAATTCTATAACTGTTTATTTCTTAAGCTGTTAAATTGCTGTGCTGGGCTATAGTTTTCCAATTGAGTGGGAGGATGCTTCTTTCTTTACTTTTTGATTATTTTGTTTTCAGCAGGAAGACTTCAACTGCTTTTAGTATAGTGTTGTATATACAAAAAGTATGGAAAAACCAAAGTCATATTGGTAAACTTCAATTAAAAAGTATGCATTTTTGTTCTAGTCTCTGAATAAATTGACTGTCGTGTTTTTATTCTGTTATTAGTGAATCTGGCCTCACTAATGAGTTAATGAGTAGGCCAATTGGTTGTAGCAAAATCTATTTTTCTTAAGACTGAGAAATTGCATCCTGATCCAAATCTGAAGCTGGACATACAAGCATTCCAGATATGAATGAGATCCTGCACCTTTTAAAAAAAATTGTATCTTACAAGTGCCATTAAATCTGGAAAAGGAAACTGTGAGACATTCTTTTCTATGAATGAGAAGTGGGCATTAATTCTTAATGCATTTCTCTTACGCAAATCATACTTTTTTTTTTAGATGTCTCCTAGGATATGGATTAAAACATATTTGTTTTTACAGAAAGTAAATGTTCAGTTCCCCTGAATATTAAG
Organism: Laticauda laticaudata; assembly: GCA_004320025.1. Lineage (NCBI taxonomy): Eukaryota > Metazoa > Chordata > Lepidosauria > Squamata > Elapidae > Laticauda > Laticauda laticaudata. Next base: position 38,449 of record BHFT01066610.1, on the reverse strand, counting down.
TAAAAAATCTAGTAATTTATGCCATATTGATTAAATAGTTGGAAATTGTTAATTGAACCACCCATGTTTTCCTTGTAAAATCAGCATTGATTTTTATGTTTCTACTGTTTCCCATACTATTTAGACTTTATTCCTTCATGAACAGGACTAAATTATATATTAAAGTTTACACACACACACACACACACACACACAATCGATTTAGCAGAATGTACTTACTTTTTTCATAGATTGAAAAATAAATAAACCTGCATAGTGAAACCAATATATATCATCTTTTATTTTACAGTGAACATGTCAGTAGTATAACCCATATTGGTCATCTATATTTGTGCCAATGAAAATAAAAAACAAAAAGCTAATAATTGTTTATTTATTTATTATTTATTTATTTATTTGTCAAGAAAATATAAGATAACAGGTATAAGTATAAGCTAATAATTGTGTATAATTTTCACATATTCATTTTATCACTATAGATGCAAAGTTATGAAATGATCAGCATAAAAATAAACACAACAAAAATCCCCCTATATGGGATAGCAATAGCAATAGTGTCAACTAAAAAATACTTCTTTGGTCTTTTTCAGTTGTCAGCAGAAAGGGAGGGGGGAAAGCAGTGCATTCCTTAAAGCCTTCAGTTAATCGCTTTAGCAACCGAAGTTTCTGGTGCACAAAATTATGACTGGACAGCATGATTGATGACTCTTGGCTATGGATGTGTCTCATATACATCCAGGGGGTGGGGGAAAGACCAGGGAAATGAATGATGTGTCAGAGTTGGCTGCAAATGGGAAACACCTACATGTCAACTCTTAACAAATCAACCTTTTTTTCTCTGAGAGATGCAGCTAGAGACTTATGATTTGAATGGGGGTGCATGTCAGAGTGCTGACAAATAGCACTTAGACTTATATACCACTTCGCAGCCCTCTCTAAGCAGTTTACAGAGTCAGCATATAGCCATCAACAATCGGGGTCCTCATTTTACCCACCTGAGAAGGATGGAGGCTGATTCAACCTTGAGCCTGGTGAGATTTGAACTGCCAAATTGCGGGCAGCTAGCAGTCAGCGGAAGTAGCCTGCAGTACTGCAGGCTAAGCAGTGCGCCACTGTGATGATTGGTATACTGTATCTTTCATTCTTGGATGCTTCATCTCTCTTCATCTTAAATTTGAATTTATCTGGACAGGCCTTCAAAGAAAAGATTTGATATAGTGTTTGTCCTCTCCCAGCTCTTTGAATGGAACAGGAGTGGCCAAGTTCTTTGTAGACAACAATTAAAGGATATTTCAGTGTGGGCCAAGTGATAAGAAAGATTGAAGAAGTGTTGGTGATGAGTGAGAACAGCTGTGTTCTCCAATGACACACCACATTTTTTTCCTCTGACATTTGTTTTCTCCAATGAAGCAGGATACTGCAAAAGGGTAAGCATCTCACTATGAACCATGGTGGCACAATGATTAGAATGCAGTACTGCAGAAGGCTACTTCTGCTGATTGACAGCTGCCTGTAATTTGGCACTTCAAATCTCACCAGGCTCAACGTTGATTCAGCCTTCCATCCTTCTGAGGTGGGTAAAATGAGAACCCAAATTGTTGGGGGCAGTATGCTGACACTGTAAAACTCTTCAAGAGGGCTGTAAAGCACTGTAAAGTGGTATATATGTCTAAGTGCTATTGCTACCTGTGGTGAAATCAGTCACAAAAAAAGCATGTATGTACTCCAAGAGACGTAGGTTGCCCATCATGAAATAATATGAAGCACAAAGAACCAGAATTATATAATGAGCTGATCAAGGTTACTTTATTGTTGCATGCCTATTTACAAGAATGTTGGCAGATGGACAGCATTCTCTTGAAAATTGTCAGATAAAGATTCCAGGGATTCTGGGGGAAGGTAAGAAAATGTGCTGCTTTTTGCTGTGCAAGGACTCTAAACTTGCCCTTCCCCACTTCACACCTTTCCCCTACTCTAACTGGAGATTCCACCACAAATATAAATCCATTACTTGTATTTACAAGTCTCAAAGTAGTCCAAACTGGGTGAAGTTTTCTGGAAATTAAGACAGGAAATAATGCTATATCTAGAAGTGCTACAGTAGCATACCAAATAGCTTCTGGTGCTATATTTCATTGCATGTAGCCAGAGGTGGTTGAATAATAATACCATTTTCTTTGTTGGAAATGCCCTTCTTCTTGTAAATTGCTGCTCAAGAAGCAGACAGGAGACAGCAACAGCTTGGGTGTGCATTAATAAGAACAGAGTTGGCTACCTGAAATACAGATGCATTTTAATCACAGCTTTCATCAAGGGTGTCAGCAACATAATTTAGTGTGTTTATTTGTGATACACTTCCCATTAGAGAAGCTTGAGGAATTTAATCCTGACAAATTTGATTCAAACTGTACTTTCCAGATAAATGTGGCCATGGAAACTTAGCTTACTCACTAGCTTTTCCACTTCCTGAATGACCTGACACATTAAAAATGATAATAATTGTCTTTTGAAACAAAATATATCTCACAGTATATATTTATTTTTAGAGAATGTTGTCTGAAAAAGGAGCATATAATTGCATATGTTTAAATTTATAATTTCATACAAATTTACAGGAAAACTGGATTCAAGGAAAGTGAACCTTAAATGTAAGATAAAATAATGTGAGGAAGAATATGACTGGCCCACTGGCCCATTTTTTTTTATCTTTACATTATTACTAATATTAATACCCTGAATTAAATTTGCTTGGAATTTCTGTAATGCCATCTCTTAGGTATAGGAAGTAAAGAAAACAAGATTCCCTGATCCTCTTGACTATTTTTGGATAATTCCCTAGATTATTTTACACAAGAAGAATAGGAGGGAAGCCATCTTCTATATTATTTGATCCTAAACTTTCCCTTTTAAATTTGCTTGCTCTACAAACACATAAATAAATTGCCCAGCTATCTGAAACTCTGAATTTATGGCACTCATACAATTGTAGCAAATATTTTTAAAATAGACTTCTATATGGGAGAATACATTAGGAGTAGTGTAAGTAATTCAGCTGAATTCCTAACTCTGTTGCATAGAACATGTTAAGTAGGGTAAAAATAAAGGTAAAGATAAAGTCCTCAATTTATAATCATTCATTTAGTGACCATTCAAAGTTATGACAGTGCTGGAAAAAATGATTTACAATGGTCCTCACACTTATGATCATTGCGGCATTCCTGCAATTATTTGGGTGCTTGGCAATTGTTGCTCATTTATGGTGAATGCAGCATCCTGCAATCATATGTTTCTCATTCCAACTGGTTTCTGACAAGTCAACAGGGAAACTTGCAGGGAAGGTTGTGAGTCATTGTCATATATATGGATCTTAATAGAATGAAATGGAATTGAATAGAATAGAATGGAGTGGAGTGGAGTAGGATAGGGTGAGGTGGAGTATTTTTTGGCCAAGTGTGATTGGACATACAAGGAATTTGTCTCCATTGCATAAGTTCTCACTGTACATAAAAACAACACAGTAATATAATCATAAGATACTAATAGGAGAAAGTAGAAAAGAAGAAGATAATAGTAACACAGCCATACTACATGGGTAAATATTCTTAGACATATGACAGTACTGTGGTAATTAGGTGTTCAGCAGAGTGATGGCATGACGAGGAAAAAATTATCCATGTGTATAGTTGTTTTGGGATGCAATGCCCTGTAGCAGCATTCTGAGGGGAGGAATTGAAATAGTTTATGTCCATATTATGTGAGGGAGTCTGTCGATGTTTTCTTAGCCTTCTTTCTAATTTGCTTAATGACAGTAACAAAAAAGTTGTAAAATTTTGAAATCATGTCATGTTTTAATGACCATGCCACTAATAAGGAATTTTCCTTCCCAATTGTGGTTACAAGACAAGAATTACTTGTAGTATAATTAGAATTTGCCTAAAGCATTTTGTTGAAAGCTGAAGCACAGCCAAACAAGTAAACTGAAGAAACAAATAAAAAAATGGACATCTGATAAATAATAGTAATGATGCAGGCTTATTTAGCTACCATTGGTTGTAAGATTATGATAAGAAAAATTATCTGTCCATTTCAAATATAGGATAGGAGCCTTCTGGTGTACTTTCTTCAAGAAATGCAAAAGAATTGAGTTTGAAAACAATTCCTATTTGCATTAAAAAGAAGAAAAAGAGATGGAAATGTTAGCATTGGTAGCTTTTTTGGGGATTGCAAAAACATAGATCCAGTTAAAAGTAATTACAGACAAAAGTAGAAAATGATGGAGAGATAAAGGAAACCAATCTGATTGGAAAATCCTTCTTAAATAAAGCTACCCTTTAAAAGGCAGCTGCATTTGGAACAGCTTGCATGCTGCAATGATATCTTTAACACTATCAAACAACAACATCTGCCTATCCCAGATGCTTAGGAAGGACTCAATAGGTGGATAAAAATTCCAAATCAAGTCTAAACATCTGGCTGACTGTGCAATGAACTGTGCAATGAACCCTAATTTATTAATCTTGACTCTGACTGGCTTGAAAGAATCAAACAAAGAAATTGCAATAAAATCAATTAAAGATGAGAAATGGCAAGCATGACAGACCAAAATGATGAAAATGATTTTTTTTAAAGAAATCAGTGTAGAGCAATAATATGGTAAAATGATTTTGTACATAACTGTTATACTTCTTAACATGTTGAGTTTATTATGTTTTAGGTTATCCAAATTATTATACAGGCTTCTCTTTTTCATAAAGGTACAGAAGAATTGCAAGAAAATAGATTTCCACTTAAGAAACACAGCAATGACAAAGAAGTACACTTACACTGCATCATTGAATAAAATGTGTCAGATATCACCCATGCAGACAAAAATTAAAGTGGAATATTTGGATTGTAATTTCAGGATCCAGATACAAACTAGATATACAAGAAGGAACTTGTAGGACCAATAGAAATAACCTTAGGACATGTCGGAGACATTCCAGGCTTATACACAAGTATTGTATATACACAATATACACTAGGGATATTTCATCCCTAGCAGGATGATTTTTTTTTTAAAGAACATCTTCACAGACTTCCACTCCTGGCACAACAAGCATTTGAAAAGATGAAATACCAGATACCAACCCAAAAACCTGCACGTTAAGATTTTCTACTTTTCAAAAAAATGCTTGACTTCCAAGATATACAGCAGGGGTAGCCAACCTGAGTAACTTTAAGATCTGTGTACTTCAACTTCTAGAATTCTTCAGCCAACATGACTGACTGGGGAATTTTGGGAGTTGAAGTCCACAGATTTTAAAATTCCCAAAGGACATGCCAAAAGGCTCTAATCCAATATTTGTCAGAAGAAGTTAACCTGGATCAGTCCCTGGTGCTTACCATAGCACTGGTGAGTAAAACAGCTGAGGTGCGGCAATCCACTTTGCCATGCCTATCAGCTACAAACAAAGGAAATAAAGGAGAAGAAAGGGCGGGTACAGGTGGGTGGGGCCAACTGCTGACTGGCACTATTGGATTGCTAGAACTACTGGTAACTGGCAGCATACCACTACTGAATGTAGGCTTATTGGTTTGATTGATCTGCTCTAACTATTGTCTGCTCTAACTCTGACTAATCTAGAGCAGGTTGCATGTCCTGCTATCAGATAATTTTTGCATGGTTATTACTGGCTGTAACTGATAAAGAATAGAATGAACATGAAAACTGAATTAAAGACAAAATTATTTTTTTTTAAAGTTTAAAAAGAGTTCATATAAGAAAAGAGAAGGAAATAAACATTGGTTCATTACATTGGAGATCTAGAAAATGAAGAATGGTACATTATATTATATTCCAATTTGTTCAGAATAGGTTTCACATGTTTATTAATATTAAACATTTTCAATGTTTGTGTCCTTCAAAATGACTGATATGTGAAACTAAATCCATTACTATTTCTTGAGCGTAAAAGCATTGCAATGAAATATAAAGTCAGCTTTGGGTTCTGAGAAGAAAGCAAGACCATGACTGATGAAGAACCTGAATTATATATTGCACTAACCTTTCCTTTCCAGGATGATTAGACATTAGGGATACTTCAGTTGACTTTTAATTTAGATTAAAATTAGCACAGTGGTTAGAACACAGTACTGCAGGCTACTTCTTCTAACTGCCGACTGCCAGCAGTTTGGCAGTTTGAGTCTCACTGGCTCATGGTTGACTCAGCCTTCCAACCTTCCAAGGTCAGTAAAATGAGGACCCAGATTATTGGGAGCAATATGCTGACTCTGTAAACCACTTACAGAAGGCTGTAAAGCACTGTAAAGTGATATATAAATCTAAGTGCTATTGCTATCATTCCAGTTCCTTTCTACTAGATTAAGGCTTAAATTTGCTTCATTAATTTTGATGGAACTAAAACTACTATTTATACTAGTGTCCTTGCTCTATTCAATTCTATCTTTCTCTATGTAGTCAGTTATGCTTCTGAATAATATTCACATATGGTATATTAAATAGCACTGTTGATTTTAACCATCTTCATTTGCAATTTTACAGCTTCGTAATGTATCTTTTAGGGATTTATCAAATGAAATTATCTTTTTTTCTCTACTCCCTGCTATCTCCAGGTTTTAAAAGATATCAAAAAGTTAAAAATGAACAAGGCTTTATTTCTATATCCATCTGTTTGGGAGTAAACTGTATTACACAATACAGTAGGCAGGTATTGGATTATACTGAAGATTCAATGGTCTTTGAAATTGATCTGGTTCATACGTTAGATTTAGCATGTTCTGTTAACCAAGCCATTGTGAACTGTAAACTATAGTTTATGCCTTAGTATGATATATGAGACAAAACAATAAAGAATGGTTAGCAAAGAATTGATGCATTTCAACACCATTGGAATTAGCATGATTGATGTGGAAATTGAGAACCACTTCATCTGGACTGACCTAAATTTGATTTCAAATATATTTGCTTGAATATAAATTCTTTTTATTTCAGTGATATAACAATTATAGTGGACAGGGTTCTGTACATTATGAAATCACAAATTAATGATTTCAATGAATAATGTCTTTTAAAAAGCAGCAAAAATGTATATTATTTCTTAGGCCCTTCTTATTTCAAACCCTTGTAATATGCCAAATTTAATTTGTCTGTCTCAGTTTATATAGTAGCCTGGCCACAACTGAAGGACTAATGTTACATAATATACTACAAAATTATATCTGAAAAAAAATTAAAGGAAATACTATATTTTTTTCATATTATAATTTTGTAGTTTATTATGTAATCTTAGTCCTTCAATTGTGGCCAGGCTACCATGTATAGTTTCAGTTCTTTAATGTATCAAGACTCTGCAACTCCCTTTTTAGTTCCTTTCCCAGTTTTCTGTGGTTCTTATTTTTAGGGGTCTCTGTTTTGTTGAGGCCACAGCCTTTTCCATTTACTTCTTCATTTTTTGTCATTCTCAGTGTGACATTTATTTCTGCTTGGCTTTCCATGCTCTTCCCAAGCAATCCTTTGCATCAGCACTGTTTTTATCAATTTCATCACCACATGCTATTTGATCATGCAAGCTTCTTTCTCAGCAAGCATATTCTTTCATGTTAATTGTGCAAGTGGCTTACCGCATCTTTTCTTCCCTTTACTTCAAAAAAAGCAACATGTGCTTTATAGTTATGATGGAGATGTTTTCCCACTCTTCAGAAGTCATCTGAAGTTATTAAAACAGAATAGAGTAAGCCATGGCCATCAGTTTGTCTATATATATAAATATTGGATGAGGTTCAATGCCGAGGTGGTATTCAGCAGGTTCTGACCAGTTCTGGAGAACTGGTAGTGGAAATTTTGAGTAGTATGGAGAACCAGAAAATGCCAACTCTGGCCCCACTCCAATCTATTCTCTGCCTCCCGAGTCTCTGCTGATCATCTGGGTCTTCTTTTGTTGTCCTGCACAGGAGAACCGATCTGGAAATCAGGTTAGTGGGGTGGGGAGGGAATGGAGATTTTGCAGTAGCCTTCCCCCAGGAGTGGGGAGGGAATGGAGATTTTCCCCCTGCCATGCCATGCCCACCAAGCCACAGCATGCCCACCAAGCCAGCCCACAGACCCTGTAGTAAATTTTTTTGAATCCCAGCACTAGTTCAATGGGAATTTGAACCCCAAAGCAGATGAAGATGTTTCTTCATCTTCTCTCTAGAATCATTGGGGCATTTTTAGTGCTGTTAGGTAAAACACTGAACTATGTAAGCCGGTGTGACTACTAGCTGCCTTTTTCAATTAGGAAGAAAGAATGAAGTTTTGTTCTATCCCTCTACCCCTTGCCTCCTTCAAGATTGCCCACCAACGTAGACCCTTCAGTAATTTTTCTTTCTTAAGCCCGGAGTTCTCACCTAAGCCAAAACCTAGCTTGAATAGACTCATACGGCTGGAAGGATCTTGGTGGTTGTCTAGTTAAATGTCTTGATCAAGGCTGGAGTGGAGTCTTTATACCATCTGGGGCAAATGGTTGTCCAATCTTTTCTTTATAACCTCCAGACATGGAGCACTTGCAACTTCAGGAGGCAAGCTGTTCCACTGATTAATTGTTCTCACTGTTAGGAAATTCCTCCTTATTTCGAAGTTGAACCTCCCTCTGGTGAGTTTTTACCCATTGCTCTTACATAGATAAGTGTCTTTATTGCATGTAAAAAAACAACCTTAGACAATAAAACAATTTCTGGCATGCTAACAATTTAATTGTATATGCTGTGTTCCAGGGTTTAAGCTTTTTCATGCTCTTTTGTAACTGATTGCTTGCAGCTCTTTTCTGACGGTGACCAGTGGGTTGTACCCCTGTCCCTTTTTCTACAAAATATTCTCTCTATTCCAGGTTGTTTGTTTTTTGCTTTGCAAATATCAGTTCTTTATCAGGGTTTATCAAGATTAAAAACCCCAGGAAATATTAAATTTATAATTGCTGGTTATCATCAATTAAACCTTATATGAACAGGGCCATGGTTATTTGCAGCTTGTTACCTATCTCTGATCATATCACACTCATGTCAGAAGCACCACTGTTGCCCGAAGGACGTCCAGGTGGGGGCTTCTTTCATGTCCCTGGCAGTAACTGGAGCAAAAGACAAGAGCTCACCCTGTCCTATGGTAGCACTCGGGTCTCGAACGCAGGCTTGCTAACCTCCAATCTAGTGTCCAGAACATTATTAATATTGATAGTTTTGAGGCAACGTGTTTAATTTTAAATTTTACATCATATAGCATGCTTTATTAATTATGCTGCTTCTCACATGAATAATCACATGAGCCACCAATCTCTTTACCTGATTCTGATTGTCTCTGCTCACCTCACCAAGATCATCAGAGTTGGCACATTCCAGGCATCTCTTAGTAGGAAAGACCATCCTGTCTACCAGACTAGAATCATCTTTTGTAAGTGTTGAAGACTGGCTCACAAACATTTAAGCCAGGAGTTTAAGCCAGTCCTCTTGACTGCTTTGCTTAGTCATTGTTTTATTGAGTAGGAATTACCATACAAGTGCAATGTAAAGTTAGTATTATAAGATAACAGATTACATCAAGATTCCTCAAAATTATCAATATTAACTCCATCAAAATCAAATACATTAATAGAAATATTATTATTTTTATTTGTAGTGTTATTAGTTTGTTGGAATATGTCATGCCCTTGTAAGAGTCTGAATCCTAGGAAGAAGATGAACAGCTGACAGGGAATGGGAGTGTGGCTCAGTTGGCTGTGGAGGAAACTGGGGAAGTTTCCAGCTGGGAAACTTTCCAGCAAAGTCCAGCAGGGCAGAGCAGGGAAGAGGTAGAACAAGGGAGAGGGAAATTACTGTATATACAGAAAGAGACATGGACACACACAAGTAGAAAATAGAAATAGTCTTCAAGGAAAAACAAAGGAAGTCCAGTTGCCTTTGAAAAAGTACCTTTGACTCAAAAGATGACTGATGACCTGATATTTTCTGGAAAAGCTTATTAATATACTACTAATGAGGAAGACCTCTTCATCTTAAGGCACACAGGGAACAACAGAGAAGAGAGCAATGTGGATTGTGTGGCTTACAGGGGAGGAAAAGGCCCTGATTCCCTTCATTAGCCATAGCTGGGAAGAAAGTTTAAAAGAAATGCATGCTGAGTGCGGCAGTTGCTGGGAGCTATCTTGTGTTGACTTTGCTTATCTGTGTTCCTGGCATCTTCCCAACCATGGGAAGTGCTTTCATATCTGGAATTCTTGCTCCTGCCTTGCTGGACTAATTACCTCATTTTGCCTTGATTGGACTTATAGTTACAGTTTTTGTTGACCATGTTTTTGATTTGATTCTCTGCAGCCAAAGGCTGTTCCTGGGAGAGTTTTTCTTCAGCCAGAAGGTAACCAGGACTTTGGGGGCATAGTTGGAGCTAATAAAACGACTCCAACTGATTATCTGGCTGTGTTGCCTTTGTACCATGTCCCGGATCATCACAAAATATTTTATTCCTTACCAAGTTTGTTTCTGAGCTGAAATCAAGAAAATAGGCACATGCATGAATTTCTTTATTCCTCATCCAAGATTAAGTTATTACATGGATGGACATAAAGCTACCCTCCATCTAGCACAGTCTATATATATTACTACCAGCTCCACCTATAGAGTGCTATCCTTAACGCAGTTTCTCTTCTCACATCATTCCATATAAAGAGTTTTTTTCATTGCCTTGAATTTTAAGTTTTCTGAGCACAATTAACTAAGGAAAATCCCTGGGATGTTAAAAAAAAAAGTTATTTTTGAAAATTTGTGGATCAAACATTTAGCCCAATCTTTCTTCGAATTGTAATTTTACATATACAGACAGTAGAATGGAATAGGCTGAAGCTTAGCTTGGCAAAATGAGAAATTGGGTAAATCGTATTTGGTAGACCTTAAGGCTCTGCAAAGCATTCCAAAGGGTAATTTCCAGGGGTGGGCTACTAATGGTTCGCCCTGGTGAACCATACTGAACAAGTAGGTAATATTATGGCCAGTTTGGTGAACCAACAAATCCCACCCCTTCCTGCCCCCACCCCTCTCCTCCCAGGAGTCCCCACACAACCCATTTTGGATCCCAGGAAAGTATAGGGCCCATGTGGAGGCTCAGGAAGGGCCAAAAATGGGCCTCCTGGAAGTTCTAGGAGGCCAGAAATGGGCCTGTTTCCAGCCTCCAGAGGGCCTCCAGAACCCAAGGATGTTGTTTTCAGCCTCCTGGAGGCTCAAGGAAAGCCTGGGGAGTTTGAAATCACACACCCCACCATGGTGCAGGAGGTCGACTAGGCCACACCCACCCAGCAATCATGCAGACAGCTAGTTGCTAAATTTTTTGAATTACATAACCCTGGTAATTTCCCAAAGAATATTAGCATGAACAAAGCACTCTTTCTTGAAATATGTGTGGCTATTTTATACTGCTCAGGTATATGCATGTCCAGTTCTCTCTCTGCTAATAGTGCGAGCAGAGAGATGTTCTCTGCCCTCTTACGTACAGATAGTTTTTGAAGCAGCTCCAGATCTTCAAGATGTCATGGCTTCATTGTTTCAAGTGGGCTGCTTTGCTCATACCAATATGCTTTGCTTAACCCCTCTTTTTAAATACTTTACATAGTTCTATTAGATTCATCCATCCTTTATTGTTGACTTTTGCAATTTCCACTTGTATTAAGTTCACCATTAAAATGAGCTTAAGAAGCAATCATTGTAAATTGAAGTAGCTGGTTTTAATCAGTGTTCATATTACTATATAGAAGATGAAATATCAATCTCCTATCAGCTGATTCCACTTTACATTTTTAAAATGATTATGAAGTCACTAAACCACACTAAAATCATTAAAGCATTCAACCATCTTCCTTTTCTCTTCTTCACTCACTGATCCTTAGTTATATGTATGAATTTTATCTATAATTACAAATGTATTGCTGAATGTTTGGTCAGTGATTTACTTGTGGTGTTATTCCACAGACAGCTGAAATGAATCTCATAATAATGTTTTTGACTACAGAAAGGCAGCTATAATTATTTATTTCTCCAATTGTTGGAGGCGCCATTGATTAAATATATTAAAAATAAACTGGTTAACTATGGTGAAGTTGAGACTTATAAGTTTGCTTCACCTCACGCCTCCTGTCTTTTTACCTTTAATTGGTGTATATCCAAAAATCCTGGCACCAAGGTGTGTGTGTGTGTGTTTGTGTTTGTGTAAGAAAGTGAATTCTTAGGGAGAGATGCCTTCTTCAAATGGTATGTAATGAATCTGAAAGTTTTCCCTTCCTAATTTTGCAAAAATTTGGCATATTAAAAGAGTGGAAAAATGGACCACTCCTGGGAAATTATATTCTATAATCTGATTATGAATGAGGGCAAATATACATGCCCCAGGATAATGCTGCAGGATTCAATCTGGATCGGTGATCAGGACCAGAGGTTTAGTCTTCTAAGTTTTGCACTCTTGCTGGAGTCCATCCTCAGAAAATGTCTCTGGATATTCTCAGTCATCCAGGTCAGGGTTGTCCCAATGGTGCTTTTCTAAAAGGCAACTGGACTTTGTTTTTTCTTGAAGATGTTTCACTTCTCATCCAAGAAGCTTCCTCAGAACTGAAAAAGCACCTTTGGGACATCATTAAGGAACTTCTCTCCCACCAGAATGTGTGCATTGGGCTACTCTATGCATAGTATTTATGGTGTTTCTGGTTGTGAACTCTGTTGGTTTTTTTGGGGGGGTGGAAATAATAAGTCTCACATTATTACCACAACTTTATTGATGGCTCTTGCTTTTTTCTTTCCTGAAAGAAATTATAATAAAAATGTTGAAAAACAATCCTTTTGTGGGCAACTCAATGCTGGCATTCGGTAATAATATCAATTTAGATTTTCTGTGTCTCTGCTTCATTTCGTTGATGGGATGGCTTCATTGATGTTAAACTGGAGACAAGGAAACATTTTCACATTCTTAATAGCATTTTCCTATTTAAGGACATTTAGGAAAGACATAACGGAGATGTAAATTGCACTGTGTCATTAGAACTCCAAACTAACCAAATGGACTGAAAGCTTTAGAAGATGGAACAATTCTGCAATGGAATGACATATAAAGCAAAGGTAAATTAATAAACATTAAGGACATGCTCAAATTGGGTGAGAGGGACGTTTCTTATTCTCAATTCAGTTAGGAACTAAGTGTTTTTTTAAAAATCAGGGCAACCTGGTCTACCCACTTAATCTCCCCCCTGATATAGCAAACAAAGCAAGAAGAGTCTGTAGGTTACAGGTTAAAACATCTACCTAATATGTAAGTAGCCCGGGTTTGAATCCCAGAAGGGTATCGCTGGCTGACAAGAGCTAAATAGCTTGAAATAGATCGATACCAGTCTCTCTTTATTTCTTTGTTGGTAAACATAAATTTAACACAAAAATCAGTTAGAAACTGTTCAAAAGCACCACAACTTCAAGGAATGTTTAATATACACTTAATTTATCAACAGCAGCAGCAGCAATATCTGAAAATGTTTTCTTTAGGATACTATTATGGTCATAGAAATAAACTGCACTTCACATTGGATTGAATTCCATTCCCCAAATCTGAAGACACAGAGTAGACATTCTACATCTAATAAATTAAATGTATTTCTTGGGAAATGTGGCTCAGCTTTTTTTTTTTACTTGAGATGTAAACCCAACATGCAGATAAAAGCAAGGCTGGCAAATTTCCTTCATTTCTTCATTGAATTGGTCTTAGTTCTAACCTTCTTTATATGGAGCACACATCACTGTGGGTGAATGAAGAGCTTGTTTACATTTCAGCAGTCCACCATGAAAAGCTACATGCAGGGCTCCTGCTGTTTTTCTATCTGATGGCCTACTTGAAGTTTCCCTGCTGGATTTACAAACCTGTATTTTCTTCTCCCTAGCTTTCAGTTCTTTCCGCATTCAACAAATCATTTTAAAAAACATACACACAAGTTACTCTTATTTGTCCTTAATTCTTTGTTGGATAATGTTTTATTTTTTTAGGATCCCCAGTCCTACAGAAATAGTTTTTTCTATAAGGCTTTGGGAGAAAGTCTGTGAAAGGTAGAGCAAGATGGGAGAAAGAAGGGGAGGAACAGAAAGTCCCTATTTTTACAAAAACTAGAAAAAGCTATTATATTAGCAAAACAGAAAATAGATTTATAGAATTAAACATGTTAAGAAGAGGAGTATTACAGTAATAGAGATATTTGTCTATTAATAAGATAAGAATAGAGAATTAATAGCAAAGTAATGAACATGGATGTAAATTTTAATTGTTATTGCACAAGATATTTCTATCCAGATGACACACCATTAAATGTGTCAGAACATTTGGCAGTGTTTGGCACCTTTATGAGATAACCCAGGAGCAATAGACAGCACAGAGACTTAGACATTAACAGTGGTGTAATGTACACCAGGTATATACAGATAATACACGTGGTAGCAAAATATCTTTACAAGCAAGCTTTCTTCTTCCTAACGCATGGAGAACTTTTGCACTGAATACTGATCACAAGGAAAGAGAACCATACCCTGGCTGCCTTTTATATACACACCTCTTAAGGAGAACCTTTATTCTCCAGCCTTAAAAGGAAATACCCATACTCTGCTGAATCACTCTTGTTACATCAGCCAGACTTGCATCAGCTATTCACTGCTGGTCAGTTCTTAAATCTTAATACCTTAACAAAATGGAAGATGAATTGTATGTACTTTAAATAAAAATTTTAAAAAAATACAAAAAAGGAGAAAATCCCTATTTTTAAGTACTTTTTAAAATTCGCCCTCTCCCCCTTTCTGATTTTCAAAGATTCCTCAAGAGGATGTTGGTATAAGGCCATTAAAACAATTAAGCTAAACAGTTCAAATTTCTGGAAAAACAAGATAACCTGAAGGTGGTTGATCAATAGAAAAAGTCATAGTACATCATTGTTGCCATTGCAGAAACTCGTGGGATGAAATACATGACTGGAATGTACAGCTAGAAAGATTTAAACTGTTCAAAAGAAACAGACCTAATAAAGGAGGAGATGGAGTTGCATTATATAAAAGAAATAGCTGCATCCCTATAGAAATGCAAAAAAAAAACCCCAACAACCCAAAATCAATTATGAAACCATGAAACCTTCTTGAATACATTTGGGTTCATGCAAGAGGAAAAGGGAATGACAATATCACAGATCTATCCCATAGACCAACCAATCAAACAGAAGAAATAGATGAACTTTTTTGCTAATCAGTTGGCTGACAGAAAACACACTGCAATAGTGATGAGGGACTGTAATTATCCTGATAGCAAGTGGGAGACAAACTCTGCATCTAGAGGAAGATCAAGCAGGATTTCTGATGGATGTAGCATGCAACTTTGTCTCCAAAAGGTAGAGAAGGGAGCTAGAAGGTCAGCTGTACTGGACTTAATTCCTATTAAGAAAGATATAGGAAGCTCTTGTCATATCTAGCTCTAGTTTAATCATCGCTGCCTTTGAAAGTCATAAATTAGGAATAGGGTTGGAAAGAAGGAAAAAGTATCTTGGGTTAGTTATATAGTTTCAAAGGAGAAGAGGAGATGGTGAGAGAAGCTGATTGTTTATTTTGCCCAAAAGGAGGAAGCCTGGAAGAGAATGCATGAGACTCTGTACCAAGTCTCATGTTTTATTGGGCAATGGAAGGGGTAAGAGTTGGAATGTTAAATACATATTAGAAATGTAATACATCCTGAAGAAAATGTTCAGTTTGCTGTATAAGATGATTGATAACTCTTAGTCTGAAACCACTAGCTTAGAATTGCTATTGTGCTTGAATTTTCATGTACTGCACATGTACATAATCCCAGTATAATATACATGATAATCTCAGTTTATTACATTGAGGTGGTAGCAGTGAGATTGTAGACAGTATAAAATAAATTTAAAAGAAAGAATGCCACTTTTGACCAAATAAACCCATTTTCAGGTTGTTTTCTATTTTATTTAGTAGCAAACTCCCAGTAGCCACTTAAATTTAATGAATGTGAGGCACTGATGTACATCAGGAGCATAGAGTACTCATATGCCAATCTCTTAATTAAGAAGGGTAAATGCTCATGTAATTTCTTCTGACATACCCGCAGAGGGAAAATACTTGGTCTTGCAGACCCTCAGAAAATAACAGGGACGTAGCCCCAGTTAGACTGAAAATTGTTTAAATAAATAACAGTTAATGTAAGACATATAATTATTATAGAAGATATACTGTTAGGATATTGAATTTACCTCAAGCATGAGTCAGCCTCTTTAATTAATCAACTACAAACAAAAAAAGTTTTCCTTTTTCCCCTCTTTTTTGTTCTGTGTGTTCTGTATAATGTTTAACTTGCCTCTTGATATTCCTGTGTTCTTGAATATCTTTGATTGATCGATCTATCAATCTATCAATCTATCAATCTATCAATCTATCAATCTATCAATCTATCAATCAATCTATCTGTCTATCTATCTATCATCTCTCTCTCTCTCTCTCTCTCTCTCTCTCTCTCTCTCTCTCTCTCTCTCTCTCTCTCTCTCTCTCTCTCTCTCCATGGTGGTGCAGTGGTTAGAATGCAGTACTGCAGGTTACTTCTATTGACTGCCAGCTGCCTGCAATTTGGCAGATCAAATCTCACCAGGCTCAAGGTTGATTCAGCCTTCCATCCTTCCGAGATGGGTAAAATGAGGACCCAGATTAATGGGGGCAATATGCTGATTCTGTGAGCTGCTTCGAGAGGGCTGTAAAGCACTGTGAAGTGGTATATAAGTCTAAGTGCTATTGCTATCTATCATCTATCTATATACTACAAGTTTGTGTTAATGTGTCTGACTTCATATTGACAGTTGTGCAATTCCTTGACATATACAGTACAAAGGAATTGTATAGCAGTTGCCAAAATGAAGTCAGACACACCAATACAAACTTGTACATGTGTATCTGTACACACACACACACACCTATTTCCACCCATCCATAAAAATACAGCAGTCGTGCTCCAGTTTTCAATCCTAGATTTAGTCCTGGAATTTACACCTACAAGAGCATATGAAGGTGGCTATTTATTCCTAAAAGTTCAGCAATCAAAAGTCATTTTATACAATTGCTAAAAGCTCTTGTCACTTCTAGCATTTGCCCACTTGGTGTTAGACTCTGTCTGCTTTGTGTTGTATTTCCTGCTGTTCTTATTGCAAAATTATGAATGCATGTTGCAGTAGGTAATTTGATTTTTACAGCCATTATACTGTGATTATAATTACAGTAATTTGTGGCAGAGTCTAATGCTGATTTCAACTAAGATGGACTGGCCCAAGATTATCCATGCTAAAAGAAGATTGGTACCTAAGTTTCCCCCATCCTCTTCATCATTTCCATCATGTAAACCACTATAATTCACTGGCTACCTGTATAATTATTAAAAGTGCCATTGCTTTTTTTGTGGACAAAGGGGATAAATAGTGTTAATATCCCTTATTTTAGAAATGTTTCAGTATCACATGCAATTTGTATTTAGGATCCTTGCATTTCTCTTGGAAGTGAGTGTTTTATTTATAACTAAATAAGTAATTTGTAATTTGTAGCCGAAGAGTGCATCTGAAGAGATATGGACAACGTTGTTGCATATAAGTTATAATTTTGGTTCCAGAAAATAAAGTATTCTAGTCTAGAATTGGTGAGAGGGAAAAGGTGAGTGGATTATAAAAAGAATAGGGTGGGATAAGTATAGTAATTCAACAATAAAATGTGTATGTCAGAATAAATTCTAGACTGAAATAAGCATATTGAAACTCTGGGTGTTCTCACCTGTCTTCTCTTTCTTTCTCCTGTGAGTGCACAGAGCCTGCCTATTGATCTTTTTATTGTTCTAACTTTACATAATATTGGATCAACCTTGGAGCCATCTTGGAATGTCTTTAGGGTTTCCATGACGAGGCGGGAAAGAGCTGTGGAAAGGAAGAGGGAGTAGAGATAGCTGGGGGACCCTGAGCCAAAATAACATTCTTTCTTCTGGGAACCAAGGACACTCTCACCAGCACCTGAATGGACATGGATGGGAGACATCTGGGATGGGGAGAGAAACCTGATTGGGGCATGTGATGGTTGTGTGTGATGGGGGAAGAACTTTGGATTTTTGAATTGGGTAGGGAAAACCTGGGGGACTTTAGACTCGGGTTTTCACCAGCTGTGCCAATATGACATGCCTAATAAATCTATACTTTGGAGACCTCAGGCCTTAGCATTTTGATTTCATCTGGGCTGTTATTTAGAACTTGATATCTTGGTTGGCTATGAAAAATAATTATCACGAAGACAGTACGAACATACTCCATTTTGTCCCTTTATGTGTGAAAATTCATACATTAAAAAACCAAAAACAAACGATATAGTATGCTGTCCAGAATGGTGATTCAGGGAAGGGAAGATAAAGTAACAATTGTGTATCTGAGTTTCCCAGCTTGATATCACCATTTATTAAGCCCAGGGCATAAAGTTACTACCTATTTCTCTTTGTTTGTTGTTGCTGCTGCTGCATTTCTCTTGGCAGGCAGAAGTGATGGAAGGAAGGAAATAGCTTCTTTCAGATGCTGTGCCCAAACAAGGATAAGCTTGAATTCCTAAATTGAAGTTTCAAGCTGAGAGTTTCACCAATGAGGTGATATAGGACATTATCTTCATATTGAATTTGGTGGAATATGTTTTGCATTTGCTGAGAAAACGTAAAACAGAACGAAGAAATTTAAGATAAACCAAGAAGGAAAAAAAGATGTTAATCTCCTAAAGCAACTAATTGTATTACTGCAAATATACTAAAGCATTTTGAACAATAATTTTAGAATATCATCAACTTGATGTCATGATCAGAAATATGAAGTTAAGCAAATTAAGGAAAGACAATGTTGATAAATTAGCTATATGTACATAATGAATATGTTGTATCATGTACTCAGGATCAATGGTTTGTAAAATTAACTCTTTTTAATGTTTACCTTAGTTTCCTGATTTTTTTTTTAAAGCACTTATTTAAAAATAAATAGAAATGGGGATTGCAATACATAGCATGATAAGAAGCATATCAGTGGCACCAGGCATAATAGTTTCCTTAGTGTTTTTAAACTGAATCATGGAGATTATTGTGCTGCAAGGCAATTGGAAATTAAAGATTTAAAGCAAAGATTAAATCAAGAAAGAAGGGATTTCCAACAGATCTAGGCAGATGTTACAAGGATTTAGGTTATTTTCAGCAAAAGAGGAAGTCAAGTAGCTAGAAGTAGAGCTGAAGATATATAAATATATAACCATATTCAATTTGGATGAGTGATGAGAAGTATTCAAATAGGTTAAAGCAAAAACTGAAGCTGTAGTTTCATGGAAATTTCTAGAAATACATGCCTTTTTTTAAAAAAAATCATTTTAGAACATTAAAGGAGTCATTTTTATAATAAAAAATATTTGGTTAAAAAACTGTTATTGACTTCTGTCTAAGGTTTATGCAAACTAAGTTTCTGATTTGATGGAGATTTTTGTTCAGTCTGAATGTTTAAGCAAATTGACCTAATTTACACTTTCACCCTAATAGGTTAGAATGCATTTATATTTCAGATTGGACTGTTCTCCAGTTTAAAGTGTTTATTTCAGACAAAAGATATATTACAGGAGAAATGCAAGCCAACAGGAACACATTGAGTGGAAAATGCTAAAAATGGTTATTTTAAAAATGAAATACAATAAAAATCTTATATGTCTTCTCTGAATTAAATTCTGCTTAACTTACTCCGAGGAAGAGCTATAGAGAATTGGACTACCTTTTGGTTGACTTGTATTTAATTTTCCATTCTTCCACTTGGCCCTTATATGATTGACAAGTAATAGCAATAAAGACCTTTTATAAAGTGTGTGTTGCAGGTAAGCCAACATGCATCACTTGTTGACGAATAGGGAAGGGAAGGGAAGGGAAGGGAAGGGAAGAGAATGCCATTGGGATTTAAAATTCTGCCTAGAGGTTTTTTTCTCTTTTTTTAAGGTATTAATTTGACTCGCTGTACATGCTTAAGAATTCTGAATTATACTACAATTGTTCTTAATGTATGACTAGAATTGGAGCCAGAATTTATGTTGCTAAGCAAGGAGATTGTTAAATACATCCCACCCAATTTTATCGTCTTTTTTTCTATGGTTGTTAAGCAAATCATGTATTTGTAAATGCAGTTCCTCCATTTACTGTGCTTGTTGGAAGCCAGCTGGGAAAATCACAAATGGTGAGCACATGGCCCTGGGATGCTGCAACTCATTTGTTGTTGTGATCTCATGCTTGTTGCCATGTCCCAAAACTCTGATCATGTGATTGTGGTGCTGCCAAGATGCTTGTCAGCACAACAATTAATTGAATTTATTTTTTCAGGACTGTTGTAACTTTGAATGAATAGTTGTATGTTGAGGATCAAATTTTCCTTGAGATGATTCTGAGCACCAGAAAATATTGTTTGATGACATACAAATGTATCAGAGATTAACAAACAGCAAACACTGCATTTCAGGCTTTTAGAGCTAGTTTAGCATGGCAAGTATTTAATCCAATCAGCCCACATTTCTACTGCCTGTAAAATAATGGAAGTAAAAAGGAATAACGCTGTCCATTTTTATATATGTGAAAGTGCATGCAGTGCATATTTTAAAAACCTGGACTTTGATTACCTTATCATGCTTGTCATTTTAAAGTCAGTATCCATAAAGCCAGTTTGGTCTGGTAGTTCAGGCACTAACATAGAGACTGGGAGACTAGGAGTTCTAGTCCCACTGTAGGTTTGAAAGCTGACTGGGGGACCTTGGGCCATCTCACAGGCTTACTGTTGTTGGGGGAGGGGGGAAGGAGGAGACAGAAGTATTAGTATGTTTCCCCACCTTGAGTTATTTATAAAAAATAATAAAGGCAAGATTAACAGAGTTGGAAGGGACCTTGTAAGTCATCTAGTCCAATCCTCCACCCAACCAAGACACCATACACCATTTCTGACAGATGGCAGTCTAGTCTCTTCTTGAAAGGTTCCAGTGATGGAGCTCCTACAACTTCCAAATGCAACCTCTGTTCCATTGGTTGATTGCTCTCATTGTCAGAAAATGTATCCTTATTTCTAGGTTGAATCTCTCCTTGATCAGTTTTCAGCCATTATTCCTCATCTGGCTTTCAAGTGCTTTAGAAAATAGCTTGATCCCATCCTCTCTGTGGCAGCCCCTCAAATATTGGATGACTGCTATCATTTCTCCCCGGTCCTTCTCTTTACTAGACTAGCCATACCTGCTTCCTGCAACTGTTTATTGTATATTTTAGCTTCCAGTCCCTAATCATCTTGGTTGCTCTTCTCTGCACTCTTTCTGCAGTCTTTAAAATATCTAACTAAATAAAAACCACCGCACCTGTTTGCATACACATCTTATAATTTCTTTGCAGGCATATTGACCCCTATGCAAAAATGAACTAAGCTATCCATTTCAGACTTGGGCTTTCTGAATTATTCCTATCCCCCTACATAAGATAACAATAGCAATAGCACTTAAGACTTATATACCACTTTCCAGCCCTCTCAAAGCAGTTTACAAAGTTAGCCTCTTGCCCCCAACAATCTGGGTTCTCATTTTACCCACCTTGGAAGGATGGAAGGCTGAGTCAACCTTGAGCCTGGTGGGATTTGATCTGCCAAATTGCAGGCAGTTGGCTGTCAGCAGAACTAGTTTGCAGTACTGCACTCTAACCACTGTGCCACCAAGTATTATCATGCTTGAGGGAATTTTAGGAACAATCATCTTGAAATGTTACCTTCTTATCTTCCAAAGAATAAAATGTTCTTCTATCAAATATTTTTTTTACCAATGTATAGTTTTATGAGATGAAGTTTTACAAATAAAATCATATCCCTAATATCTGTGCAGTGTCTTTTTTAAACAATTGACACTTTCTTGAGGCCTGCCATTCTGAGAATCAGATCTGAAAAAAATATTGCAGCAACAGTTCTGTGATTCTTAGTTCTACTCATGGGAAGAAATATCCATCTGGTTCAGCTCCAACCTGGGAGAAAGACACTGGAAACATGGAGACTGATTGGAAATATGATTTATTGATGAAACAGAACCACATAACAAAATAGAGTTGAGAGTGAGTTTTTTTAAAAACCTTCTTTGGGGTTTGAGCTTCCTGTTCCTTTGCAAGAACATGTATTCCATTGGCTGTTGTCAGAGTCCAATGGGATAATGTACGATCCTAGATGTTTGTCTGAGCTAAGTTTGGTTGAAGGTTGGACGACTCTAGGAATGGTACAATGAAGGAGTTTGTGTTCTGAAAGGGTGTTGGGTAATTCCTATTGTGGCTTAATAGCTTTTATCCTGTTTTGGCTCTTGGATGAGGGTATTTGCTTATGAATAATGCTATCTTCTTTCAACAAGCTCTTTGTTTCTTAAATGCTGGCATCTGCTATGTGCTATTAAGAAAAGGTGGGGGCTTCTTTCTGCCTCTAAAAATATGTTTCTCCATTTCTCATTTCAGGAAATATAATATTTTACCTTTTTTAAATATTCCTCAAAATATTTCATTCTTCGAGGAAATGATAATAGTTTCATCAGACATAAGCATTCAAATCACATTAACGAATGCATCTTTTCATTAAATATAGCTGCTTCCTCTTAAATAAAATATTTAGGTTTCTCCCTAGAATTCTTTTTGTTTC
Source organism: Laticauda laticaudata (assembly GCA_004320025.1). Classification (NCBI taxonomy): domain Eukaryota; kingdom Metazoa; phylum Chordata; class Lepidosauria; order Squamata; family Elapidae; genus Laticauda; species Laticauda laticaudata. The sequence goes on along the minus strand of BHFT01066610.1, from coordinate 15,692 downwards.
ACTGACCTATAATCAAATGCTTCCTCATGGAGATTTTCTATATTTAATTTGCTGGTATTCTTATTTAAATGAAATAGTGCAGATGTGGTTTCTCTGTCACAATCATATTTCCCTAGGATCTACCATCTCATTATTAATCAAGCTTAACCCAGTCTATTTTTTGAAGATCACCCAAGATTAGCTAGGTGCTGCCACCTAGCTGGACTGCTGTTTTATGTACAGTATATCTGGTATGTTTAAATTTAAGCAATAGGGACTTTGAAGCCTAAATCACAATCAGGTCAATGGCATATTTTTGCATTACACTAGTGTTAGGAATGTAAGTCACCTAACAATTAGTTGGGTTGGAAAATATATAAACCAAGATAGACATTTTAATACTGTCTCTTTAAGGGAATGCTAAAATTATAATTGGGTATGGTTCCCCAAACGACCATAAGATGGAGCCAGAAACCTGGTTTGTTTGTCCTGTTCTGTTGTCCTTTTTCTGGAGAGTGTTGCAGTTCCTTTACCAGTTCTGTTATTCTTGGATTTGATGTAAGTCTATTACTGAACTGTTTTTGATACTGGATTTTGTTATTGGATTATTCCTAGACTGAAAACTGACTGCTTTAACTATGAATGACTTGGACTGCTTATTTTGGACTTTGCTTAAATGTTTATTGGAAGTAAAAACCTACATTTTACTATACAGTGCATCTGTGTGCTAGTTGTGTGTTATTCTTCACCACTCTCACTATGTCTCCCTGTGTGTGATCATTCTCCTAACAGGGAATTACCTCAACACCTCGGGAGAATTGCATTTGTTGCCTCAGAGACAGGAGACAACTAAACAATATTGCATATAATAATGCAAAATGATATAATTTGGAATGGTATTTGCAAACTGCTAGTTTATAACTTTGAAGTGGTGTCTACCTTAGCTAAGTGAAGGGACCCAAATGTGCTTTTCCAGGAGGCAATTGGACTTTCTTGTTTGCTTTTTCTTTTGAAGATGTTTCGCTTCTCATCCAAGAAGCTTCTTCAACTCCGACAGGATAGTGGGGAATGGAATCCTGTCAGAGCAAAAAAAGTTCTTGGATGAGAAGTGAAATGTCTTCAAAAGAAAAAACAAGCTAGAAAATTCAGTTGCCTCCTGAAAAAGCACCTTTGGGACAACCATGACCTGGACAACTGAGAATCTCTACAGACTTTTAGGTAAAGGGACCTAAATGCATTCAGTTTTGTCCCCTGATGGTTTTACCATAACTTTGGCACAGCATGTGGTCATGTCTGACAGATAATCATTGTTATATATTTATATATTGTGATGTACTGTAAAAAACATTTGGTTTTCTCCTCTATGGCCATAATACAGAGTAGATTAAATTTAAAAGAACATGGGTCATCAATCTTTTGGACTTCAGAGACCACCAAACTCAAAATTTTAAATCCCACAAACTAGACACTCTGGGAAAAATTCCAAAAAACTCTGCAGGAAGATTCCCCACCCCCATTTTCCTACTGATTAAACGTTCTTTATTTGGAATCGCAGGATACCATTTCCAGCTCCATTCTCAGAGGGAAAGAGAGAGAGAGAGACTTTTGGTTTCATGCAAGGAAAGCAGCAGAAGGAGAAGAGGATTTTCTTTCTCTCCCCCAAACTCCACCAGGATGAGTCTTTGTGAGACTTGTCATATCAATGCAGCCTCTTGGAGCAGGATGCCTTGCAGGGTCCCAAAGACTCATTTCTGGCAGAGTTTGGGGGAGAGAAAGAAAGNCCTCTTGGAGCAGGATGCCTTGCAGGGTCCCAAAGACTCATTTCTGGCAGAGTTTGGGGGAGAGAAAGAAAGACTTTTCTCACGTGCAGCCAAAAGCAGAAGAAGAAAGAAGTGGAAAGAAGAAGCCTGGTGGCCAGGCGAGGGGCATGAGGTGACTGGGGCAAGTTTCTCCCCTGCCCTTTCCTCCTTCCCCTTACTATGTTGTGTTGTTCGCAATGCAAATGACACAAGCTTTGTATTCCAATGGGCCATGTGGGTGGTGCAGTCTTTTGTTCCCATGCAGCCTGGATTAATTGCTTTGGGAGTGACATTTCTTTTCTTTTTTTAAATAAAGTTTTATTGAGCAAAGCAAATAAAACATCTTATTTGAGTACAGCATGGTTCTGGGTTATCACATTTCCATATAGATACAATTTCATATACATATTCATCTTATGTATTCAACTTAATATTTTATAACTCTTTTTCTAACTTCTCACTCTTCTCACTCTCACTCACTCATTTTCTTCTTATTCAATTGTATTTCTTTTACCTAAATTTCTATATCTTTTTATTCATTATACTTATACTTTTGCCTGTCTTGTTTACAATTACATATGTTCTCTTCCAATATTCTTAAAAAGCAAAATTCCCCCTATGATTGCCAATCGGAGTGCAACACCTTTAAGTCTTATTGTTATCATCATGTAGAATCTCATTAAACATTTGAGAGTGCAGGCTTCCAAATGATTGACAGTCTGCTGCATGAATAGAAGAGATGATTCCAGCAGACTGTCAATCATTTGGAAGCCTGCACTCTCAAATAGAAAGATCTCAATCAATCCACACCACAAAACCAGAATCAAACACCTGAGCACAAAACCAGACTCCCTGATGCCTCTAACTCAAACACAACCCCCCACCAGGCACCCAGGTAAACCTAGCTCCTCAATGGATAAGCAGTCCGTCCTTTCACACGCAAGCCAAGCTGCACTGAAAGCCTCCAACACGGAGGAAACAGAGTTGTTGCCAGCCAATCAAAGCACATAAACAGACAGAAGAAACAGAAACACCAAAATCAAACAAATTCCATCCAAAAACACAGACCAAGAGCTCCCAACCAATCAGGATAGGCTAGCCTCAAATTTAAAACCAACGGTGTGAGAACCCTGACCACATTTACAAACTCCATACAGAAGGCCTTGATGATGGGAGGATGAGATTCTGCTGAAACGTTGCTACAACTTTAAAAGCACTACAATGACGTGGGTATAATTACCCGAAGCCGAAGCTGACAGCAACACATGTAAAGTACACCGTGAAAACTTAAAACAAAAACATAATATTATATTATGTTTATATATAATATAACTGTGAGAAACTGTTGAGACACACATCCACACAGAGGCCTGATGCATTGGCAGATGGGATTCTGCTGAAACGTTGCTACAACTTTAACAGAACTACAATGACGTGGGATAAATACCCGCCCCCCCAGAGGAAGGCTAAACAGCACAAATGTTATTACCCGCCGAGAGCTTAAATAAAAAAACGACTAACAATATATATTATATATATATATATATATATATATATATTATGTATTATATACTATATATATATTCTTAAGTGTTTGCGGTTACTTACATGGTATGGTAATTCGCTTTGTTCGGGTATTTCCCACATCATTATAGTCTGTGCTTTTGATCAGTATGTAGCAATGTACTTCAGCAGGAATCTCATCTTCCATCATCGGGCCTTCTGTATTGTGTTCAGTCTGTGAGTCAGACTTTCACAGGCCATTTCCAGTTTTAAAATTTTGGTGCTAGCTCCCTACTGCTTGCCTGCCAGAATGGTTTTTCTTAATCCTGATTGGTTGGGAGTCTTGGTCTGTACTTTAGGTCATTTGGAGTTTGCTGTGTTCTGCCTTGATTTAGTGTTTCTTTAAATACCTTCTTGTCTGTTTTGTTGGCCTTTTTTTTGTCTTGATTTGGCTTGGCAACATCTGTGTTCTGTATGGAAGGCTTTTAGTCAGCTGCTCTGAATAAATGACGGCTATCATTTAGTTAGGAAGCTAGGTTTCATCTGGGTGCCTGGTTGGGGTTGTTTGAGCTGGAGGTATTCAGGAGGGGGTTCTGTTTGTGCCCAGGTTGTTATCTCTGGCTGGTGGTGTGGAGATTTTTTTGTTTGTTGATTGCAGGCTTCCAAATAATTGACAGTCGTGGTGGAATCATCTCTCCATTATTCATCTTTTCAGGTCGTTTTGCAATCTCTATGGCTTCGCTGATGGATTTCTGTGTGCTTGGGGCTTTGCTGCACAGCTCATAGTGGCAGTATGGTTTGATGCCATGAAGTTGATGTCTGAACTATGACCTGTGGCTGTCATTGTTGGAACTAGCTGAGGATGTGTTCAGCTTTTTTACTGCATTTTTGTATTGGTCTGTCCATTATCATACATTAGTAAACAAAATAGTATTCTAAATTTTCACTATACTGGTTATGAGCCTTGTAACTTTCACATTTCTTTTCAATATTTATCAATCTTTTGAGATATTGATAATCTTTCCCTTTCTCGTTCATTATTATGTTAATTGTTAATAGGTCATACAGTTTATCTTTATAAATTATTTATATTAATAAGCAAAATAATATTTCAAATTCATTCTTGTGACTTGCGTGTAGATTTCCTTATAAATCTTTCACATTTCTTCAATATTTTATCAATCTTTGGAAAACAATTACAATGGTTGCCCCTCCCTTCTTTATTATTGCATTAATTAGAAATGAACATACCATTACAAAACAATACAGTTTTATCTCATAGATATTCTCATCCTATTTGTCATCTTCTAACTCCATTAGTGTTATTCTACTATCATTGACACTACTGTTGTTAGCTGCAGAATCCTCACTTTTAACTAATTTAAATTTTCTGTGTTTTCTAGCTGAGCAAATACCCTTAATCCTATTACATTTCACCTTTTTTCTTTATTTCCTGTTTTTTGTCCCTCATAAGTTCTTTTCCCTTTCTATCTCCCCCCTTTTTCTCTCATTCCTTTTTTTATACCCTTCTCTCTCTAATTTTCACTTTCTTGTAGTTTCTTTCGTTTCCTTGCTGTTATACTTCTTTTCAGACTATTTTTCTTTTTGGCTGTTCCCCTTGTCTCAAACTTTTAACTCGCTTCCCGCTTTTTCCCCTTTTTACCCACACTTGCTATATATTTGATCACTGAAAATGGCTTCTTCTTTGTTCACACCCGTTCTTCTTGCTCTTTGAAGCTTTTCCTTTTGCTTTTCACAGTTCAGGATCTGCATTTTCAAGAAATTCAAGATATGAGCCAGAGGATTCTTCCTCCCCTATCTGCATCTTTCTTCTTTTTTTTAAGGCGCATCTTTCAATTCCTCAGGAATGCATGGCCATTTAAACACTTTTGACAACTACCCAATTGACTTTAGTAAATAGCAGAAAAAGAAAAAAAAAACAATTGCCAAAAAACGTTTTTTTTTAAATCACCAAAATGATCCTTCTTGTTCCTTTACTTTTACTTTTCCTTTCCATGGCGTACTGTATCTTTTAATAAGATTTCAGTTAACAGATTGTATCTCGTGGTGTCTTTTTCAAAGTTTCACTGTTAATCCTCTTATTTTTCCAAGTGGCACTCCCATTTTTCCATTATTTCCAATTCCACACTCTTTTGCCTCCACTCTTCTCCTTTTTAGGCTTTTAAAATGACCAAAGAAAAAATTCTTATTCTCCTTTTGACACTTAATTTCAGCCTCTAAAGTGCCTATTAGTGTCAAAATAGCATTAACATAAATTTCTTTCAATACCATTTGTAATATCAGTATAAAGAGTTAAAAAAGGGTTTTTAACCTCCTTTTCTCTCTCCTTCGCTGCTTAAAAATCTTTCTTTTCAGAATTTCCCTCTAGAGTGACTTTTAGATCAGGTACCTTGGCTTAGATGTCTCTGTTGTTTAGTTCGGGTTTGCCCTGCCTTTTCCTCTTTGGTCTTTCCTCTCTGCAACAATCTTATCCAGTCGGGTTCTTCTTTGCGATGGGCATTTCTGACCACCACTGCCCTTCGGGGAAGGGAGTTTAGACCAGCCAAGGAGGAGAGATATGGCTCCCCTCCACTCAGCTAGCAATTTCCCCCCTCTTTACCACCTCTATGGGGTAACTTCAGCTCCGAATCCGAAGGATCAGGGTGCTCCAGCAGTGAGCACAGATCAGACCATGCATGATCACAGATTTTGATCTGTCGCTGAAGAAACTTTGGGGGTGACATTTCTCTGAGGACCACCAAAATTTTCTTGCAGACCACCAGTGGTCCCCGGCCCACTGGTTGGCAACTACTGCTATAGAACAAGGATGAAGGCTCCAAAACAAAGCTAGTCATACCAATTTTTTTATTGAAGCATTACAGATTCTTGTGAGTTGCATATAAAAGGCTGATTAAATAAAGATGGAAAACTAAAAGTTAAACTATTACCCAAGGCTCTAAACAAGGCATTAGTAAAGATTTTTTAAAAATAAATCTTGCTTTTGGCTTTTTATGTAGATCTGTTCCTACTTTGGACATTATCTCAACATCTTTTTAATATTTCCTTTCTTCTTACTAGTAAAGGTTTTTTAAAATTTGCTTTTGAACAGTCTTTGTTAGATAACTTTAACTACTTTTTTGTTTTTTGGTAAATTTCTGCTTTCTGGGCAAAGAGTACATCCTATGGGAACTGAATGATTAAAGTTTCTTCTCATTAAATAGTTCCTCCCTGCTCTTCATGGAGGACAAGACTGTGTTATTTTTAAATCAAAAGTTTGTGCAGTTCCCTAGTTTACCAGATTTTGTGTTTTATATCTCCAATAAAAAGTATATACAAATTGGCACATAGTAGGGAAACATGAACTGAGCAATAACTATAGTACAAAAATATTCACCAAGCGGAATGTCCAGCAAAACTGTTTGACAAAAATATTTCTGTAATATAATTGTATTGGTAGGATCCTTAGAAATGAGCACTACAGTAATCTTCTTCACCATCTGATGATGGTCTTGGGTTTTAATATCATTTCCACAGTTTGACTTACCACATTTCATGAATTTTAAAATTGTCAATACTCGGTTGAATATCTTGCTTCTTCAAAACCCAACTTCTGTTTCTTTGTAGATTAGGAATCAAACTTGATTTCATTGAGGGCTGCATCAGGGTTGTGTTTGACCTTGGGGGCTGGGATGGATGTGGCCAGGGTAGGTGTGGTCAGTTGGACATCACTCGTGTCAGGGGCACCTGTGGTGGCCTGAATGCTCTGCCAGACAAAAAGGTTTCCTAACCTCCATTTTTGGTTGAAACAGCCTCCTGCAGCTCTCTGCCAGTGAAAACCAAACTCCATTTTCACTGGCAGAGGCACAATGGGTTGGTCCTTATCTATTTTCAGGGTGGCCCCATGGGCCAGTTTTAAGCACTTCATGGGCTGGATCTGACTCCTGGGCCTTAATTTTGACACCTCTGTTGTAAATATAGTCGTATCATGGAACCTAAATAGATTTTTCAAGATTATCATGGCTGTTCTAGTTTGTGACTTGTTTCTGGACAACTTCTTCCTTTCGTGTTGATGGAGGATTCTAAAAGGCAGAAATTATCCACTATATCTTCATTATCAGTTCAAAGGCTGGTTGTTGCTATTCTTTATATTTAAGCTGAATCCCATTTTAGCCCTATTGATGAAATTGCAAAACTAAAGTAGAATCAATACTGAAAATGCTACACAATGACACATACACAGACAAAAAGGAAAGTTGTTAGTTAGAAAATAAATGGAAGCCTTATTGTACTGTTTGGAACATTGCAAACATCTGTGGCCTCTGGATGAGTATTATACATGTGATGTAAGGTGGAACACTATGTCAAGTCTATCCTGCATGGTTTGATATTATCTTATTAAGGTATTTGCTTCTGACATAAGAATGGGCATCTTTTCATTCTATTGAGATGAGGCCTCTTGCTATCATATCCTTCATGTAGAATAGAAAAAAAACACCTAATCAGACCTAGAACTAAGGAGAAATTTCCTACAATTAGAACATTAATCAGTGGAACGACTTGCCTCTAGAATTTGTGGTGCTCCAACACTAGAATTTTTAAAGAAGAGATTGGACAAACATTTGTGTGAAATGGTAAGTTCTCCTGCTTGAGCAGGGGGTTGGACTAGAAGACCTCCAAGGTCCCTTCCAACTCTGTTATTCTGTTATTCTGAATCATATATCCCAATGTATTCCTCAATTGATGGGATAAGGAGATGGGATAAGGAGTTCTGCCTGTTGCCAGAACTTACATATATAACCAGGGGTGGGATTCTACCAGTTTGGACCAGTTCGGGCAAATCGGATGTTAAGTTTTCATCTGGTTCAACTTCATTTCAACTGACCGGCTTGCCTCACCCACCCTGCCCCTCCCCTCACAGGAATCTCCACAAGATGCAGGTAAGTGCAGGGTCTACATGGAGGCTCTTGGAGGGGGAAAAACAGGCCTTCTGGAAGTCTGGAGAAGAATAGAATAGAATAGAATAGAATAGAATAGAATGGAATGGAATGGAATGGAATGGAATGGAATGGAATGGAATGGCATAGCATAGCATAGAACAGAATTCTTTATTGCCAAGTGTGGTTGGACTGAAGGGCCTGTTTCTGCCTTCCAAAGGGCCAGAGCCCGGGGGAGGCTGTTTTTGCTCTTCCAGAAGCCCAGGGGAGGCCTCTGGATCCTTAGGAAGGCAAAACACAGCCCTCCTGGAAGTACTGGTAGGCCATGCCCACCCAGCAACCGGGCAATGAACCAGTTGCTGGGATTTTTGAATCCCACCCCTATATGTAACAATCAAGAAATCTACAACCTAATGCATAGAACTGTGATCAGTCTCCAGATGGATCTCTTTTAAGAACAGTAGATCAGCCTTTCATTGATTAATTAGAAGAAAAACATAATTGGCATTCTGCTCTAGTAAATAGAACAGTTGGTTTGAACTTCTTTGCTGCTCTTATCCAAATGCAGATTTTCTTTTTGTTGGATGGAGATGAACCCCACCCTACCCCCCAAACCCATGGTGATTTTTATTGATGCTTATGTGATTGAATTTCTCTTAGTAATATTTGTGGTCTACCTTAAGAAGGTAATTCTATAAAGAACATTTTTAGCAGTTGAAAAGTTAAAAGAAAAGGACAGTAATGATTCTCCATAATTTATATCATTCCCCTTTTCTCCTTTTTATTTGTAGTTCAATACTAATCATAGCTATGATAAAAAAAAATCATTACAGGATGTAATGAAATAAACACTTCTACTGAAAGACTCTTCGTCCATCTTCCCAATTTCAGAGGGCAAAAATATATCATTCTGGTTTTTTATTAAAGAAATAGAAATTAGATTTCTAGAAAAAAGAAAAAAAAATGATGTGGGCAAAGAAGCTGCTTTTCTAAAAAAGAAGATTCTGTGATTTGGATTATATGCAAGTCTGAATGGGCAGAAATCATCAAAGAGTATATAATGGACTGCATTATTTCACCTTCAATAGACTTTCTAAATGTTAGTTGGGTCTCTGTATGTTTCATATTGATCACTTGTCACAGCATCATCATCCTTTATTACTTTGCCAACTTTTAAAGCCTACAATGTTATAGTATCCCAAAACGTTTTGTGCAATCCTAAGTCTACCATGAATTTTTCATAGGCCATATTTAAAATGTTTATGATTAGATAAGAGAGGTGGAAAAAATTGAATAGGTATATTCTTGAGTCAAATAAATAATGGCTAAACAGTTCCTCATTCCATCTCAGAACAAAAGTTGCTTTAGCATAAGTCCAGTTCCAGGATCTTTAAAATACTTTTTATATAACCCTTCTTTTTCAAATATCTTTCATAAAACATTATATGTTATAAATAATTGTAGAATTAAAAAAATGCAGAAAGTTGTCTTCGATCACAGATGAAGTTCAATCACAGATTAATTTACCTTGGCATTATCTTTTCTATAAACTTGGAATCTTTTGCATGGAAAATATTTTATTACTGAAATATCCTAGTTGTGGGTATTAGGTAAATTATGCTCTGCACTTTCCATCACACGTAATCATTATTTTATTTATTTGTGAACTAGCTAAACTATAATACTATTAATAACACTTCCTTGAAGCTGAGTTATCATGTTTCCTAGCAAAGAATGAAACACTTAAAATTAAAATCAAAGGAAAGGTTACCCTTTAAGGGAAAGACCTACAGTAATTTTTAGGTCAAAGATAATTTTGCATATGTTCCCATTACACTACATAGCAGTAAGCTTATTTTTAAATATGTGTTTTTTCACTTTTCACTGTGAAACAATTACAAGGTAAGCATTCACGAATATCTCCAACTTAGTATTGGTCATGTTTTATCAGGCATGCTGAGAAGATTCAAAGACTGCTAAAATAAATAAGGGATTACTTGTACCAGTTGTGCTGCATCTTTCTGTTGGTGCTTCCATCTGAAACTTCAAAGAAATAATGGATGAACTGCTAGCAGTATGGCCAGTGCTATAGCTCAGAGAGAAGCATATTTATGCACTGAATATCAAATATTCTAAAGATCAATCCCTGGTATCTCAAATTATGCATGAAATATATTTAACTTAAAATTTAGGAAACATACAGCATTGGCGACAGGAAGGGTATCTGGCCAATAAACACTCAGCTCCATTCAGTTCTCCTGACTTCACCCCAATGCAAGGGATTAAGGAGTCATTAAAAAACGAAACAGAAAAAAGGTTGTATAAAAAAAGTAATGGGGAAGAATAGGTTAAGTTGCCTTTTCTATGCCATGGTCTTGATCCAGATAAGGCACATTTTTTTTTATCAATTCTGTTTAAATACTAGTTTGCAGACTCATACAAACATTGATGTGCTAAGCTACTATGAAAACAGTGAAGTTATAAACATCAATATTTTCCCCTGTTTGATACCTTTCATAGCAGCACCAGTCCTGGAGTAAATGGATCAATAATCCATTTAATGCAATCATCCCCACGTGTTAAATAAACTCTCCTTCTCTTACTCCAAAAATTACAACTTGGCAGCAACTGTTAAAGGGTTTCCGAGGGCCATAGCCAAGGCTTTAGAAAATGCTGCAGTTTTATCTGAGGATGGCAATTGTTTATAATACGATGACATGACTATACATGTGGGAATCTGTTACCAAGTAGCACAATAAGTTTAAGATTATCCAGGGCATAGAAGCTCTTATTTATGCTTGTTGACCTTTAACCTGATTAAATTGGAAGAAGTAAATTGCCAGGGGTTAATTTTTGTGGTTTATAAAGCATGAGAAGTACTGAATCTGCAAATGTTTCTCTAATTACTCTGCTATGTAATATGCATGCTGACTTGGCCAGTTGCAAGCGCTGGCAAAAGTAACATTCCTCTGACATCCCCATTACTTGTAAATGCACGATAGTCACCACGTTTACAACAAACACCACGTTTACAACAAATCCTCATAACACTATAAAAAATATTTCAGTAAGGCAGGAGATAAAGTTTTAGAACAGCCACTTATTCAGAGTTGCAATGTTGCTGCACCAAAGGATCAGCCTTAACCATAATAATAGCAATAGCACTTAGACTTATGAGACTTATAGAGTCTATAGACTTATAGAGTGCTTTACAGCTCTCTCTGAGCAGTTTACAGAGTCAGCATATTGCTCCCAACATTTGGGTCCTCATTTTACCATCTCGGAAGGATGGAAGGCTGAATCAATCTTGAGCCTGGTGAGATTAGATCTGCCAAATTGCAGGCAGCTGGGTGCAGCAGTAGTTTGCATTACTGCACTATAACCACTGCGCCACCAAAATGCCAAAATGATGGTATATGCATTGGGATGTCATGACACAAACTCTGTTCATTCTGCATTTGCATTGCAACAATGCAACCAAGTTCATAAAATGATGAAGTTTGCTCCACTCCTTAGAGATGTTTATTTGTATAATGTTATTATTCAGTTATGTCTGACTGTTGGTGATTTTATGGGCCAAGTTTCTCCACATTTTCTGATCTTGCACTATTTCTTCGAAATGTTCTGTGCTCTGGTTGGTTTCAGCTTGGATAATGTCCAATCACCATGTTCTGGTTGTCCTTTTACCACTAACTCTTCCAAACACAATTGCTTTCTCCAGTGAATTCTTCCACATGATGTGGTCAAACATTTGTGTAGTAATCCTTAAATAACATTTCTGTCAGGCGGAGCTCCATTCAAAATCCAGGAAAGAAATACTTAGACTCTTTAGTTTAGAGAAAAGATATCTAGATATTCTTTGTTACTGAAAGTGAAGTGGTAGCAACCAAAGAATTCTGAATCTGAGAAATTAGGCGCGCAATTCACATATAGAAAGTGATGGAAATGTTCCCACCCCCAATAGTTCAAATGACACTTCCAATAGAAGTTGTGGATATGATCATGTGGGCATCTTCAGGTGATGATGAGGCCTCTGTCCGTTGACCTTGGCATATTTTGATTACGGTTGCAGTTGCGCAGAGAGAAGAAAGCGAAGCGAGAAATAGAAACCTAACTCTATTTTATGCTTCCCCCTCCCATTTATACAACAGATGAATGTAACACCTCCAGCTCACTTCCCCAACTTATTCCTACCTCCCTCCCCCCCCCCCCGTTACTTATGGCAGTCGAAAAGATGCAGAGCAATAGTAGAAGATTTGAAGGCTGACATTCAGCCCTCCTAGAAAAAGGAAAATCATCAGTCCTAGAAGAGAGAGAGGAGAAAATATAAAGACAATTATTAATCATTAAACAATTACAAAACAATACACTCCTAAGGCTTATCAGGATACTTGGAACGGAATGCTTTGATCAACTTAGGGGCTTCAACGTCGGTTTCGTTAACCCATTAGCTTGTGAAGAAGGGAAATATTTCCAGGCTACAAGATACTGGAGTCGACCCCTCCATTTGCGAGAGTCCAGAATTTCTTTAACTTCAAAATGTTGTTTTGCCTTCAATCAGTATTGGTATGGGAGGGTCAGCCTGGATGGGTCTTAAGTCAGAAGTACGTTCAGGTTTTAGCAAACTAACATGGAAAACCGGATGAATTCGTCGAAGAGTTTTGGGTAAGTTTAGCTGGACTGTTACAGGATTTATAATTCCGTTCAATTGTGAATGGACCAACGTACTTAGGACCAAGTTCTTTGACTTTTGAGTGGTTTGCAGGTATCTGGTGGACAGGAAAATTGTCGCCCACTTTATATTCTTTCTGTGGGGATCTTTTCTTGTCTGCAAATTTCTTATGAGCTTGATGGGCTCATCTAATGCTTTGCGTGTTACTGGCCAGTTAAGTTGGAGTTGAGTTATCCATTCATCAACGAATGGATGTTAGGTTTTTCATGAGGAAGTTCAGGTATGGGAACGAAATCTTGTCCCGAAGCCACTTTAAATGGAGTAAATCCAGTACTGCTGTGTAGAGTTGTTATATGCCACTTTCGTCAAATGGTAGTAATTCGGACCAGTTATCTTGTTGATAATTTATGTAACATCTGAGATATTGTTCTAACACTGCATTAGTCCTCTCACAGGCCCCATTGGTTTGGGGGTGGTGGGTGGAGCTTAACCCCTGGGCGGAGCCTATTAACTTAGGAACTCTTTCCAAAAATTTGAGGTAAATTGGACCCCTCTGTCAGAGATTATGCGTTCCGGGACATCATGTAACCTATAGATATGTGACATAAAGAGTTTAGCCAGCGTCTTAGCAGAGGGAATCTTGGAACAAGGTATGCAATGTACTTGTTTGGAAAACAAATCAGTCACTACCCAGATGACCGGTTTCCACCACTTTCGGGTAATTCCACTATAAAAGTCCAAAGAGATTTCCTTCCAGGGAGCCGTTGGTCTAGCTACATTTTGTAACAATCCTACTGGCTTACCAGGGGGTCTCTTTGCCAATGCACAAACTGGACAGCTAGCTACATAAGCTTCAATGTCCTTCTTTAAAGTAGGCCACCAGAATTGCGCCTTAACCAGATGTAAGGTCTTCACAAATCCGAAGTGGCCAGCTGCTTTAGAATCATGAGCCTGTTATAGTATTTGGCTCCTCAGTACCTGTGGACATACAACTTGGCCCCACCCAAACAAACCATTCTTAATTGTATAGTCACTTGAATGAGCCAGGAACCATTCGTCCAGTTTTAAAGCTTCTTTTAATTGTTCGGTTAGTCATTCGATAAAACCACTTCTTGTTCTTCCTTTGAGCTCTGGTGATCACTGGGGCGGCTAGATGTTTGGCTGAGACAATTGGGCTTATCTCCTCCTGGCGCATACTATTATATTGAGGTAGTCTAGAGAGAGCATCCGCCATGAAGTTTCTTCCCACCTGGAATGTACTTCAATGAGAAATTGAAATCGCTTGAAGTACTGTGGCCTAGTGAACTTGTTTAGGGGACAGCTTCCAGGGCATTTTTAAGGCTTCCAGATTCTTATGATCAGTCCATACCTCAAACGGGTGTTTTGTTCCTTCCAGGAAATGTCTCCAGGTCAGCAAGGCCAACGAACTGCAAAAGCTTCTTTCTCCCAGACGGCCCCATCTTCTCTCTGTTTCAGACAGCTTACAGGAGGTATACGCACAAGGCTGTAAGGTCCCTTTCTCGTTGATTTGAAGTAATACTGCTCCAATACCACATCACTTGCATCGGCTTGAATCACGAAAGGAGTGTCCATATCCGGGTGTTTCAGCACTGGTTCTGCAGCAAACAGTCATTTTAGCTTTTCAAAAAATGGCTTGGCACTCCATGGACCACTCCAGCGGCTTTCTAGCCTTGGCTTCACCTCCCTTTTGTTTTCAAAAGATTTGTGATGGGCATTGCTATCTTAGCAAACGTCGGGATGAATTGCCGATAAAAATTTGCAAATCCCAAAAAGCTATGAAGTTGTTTTCTGGTGCGTGGTGGAGCCCACTCCAGAACAGCACGCACCTTCTCTGGATCCATCTCTATGCTTCAGATGAAATGCGATATCCCAAATAGTCAATTTTGTCTTGGTGGAATTCACACTTTGACAATTTAGCATACAACTTAGCGGCACACAGTTTCTGTAAAACCGACCGCACTAACTTCACATGTTCATCCAGGGTTCCGTGTAGATAAGGATATCATCAAGATAAACCAGAACCCCCTGTATAAATGTTCATGTAACACTTGATTGATCATTTGCATGAATACAGCTGGGGCCCCTTGTAAACCAAAAGGAAGAACGTTGAATTGGAAGCAACCCATCGGGCAGTTAAAAGCGGTCTTCCACTCATCCCCTTCCTTAATTCGAATCCGGTAGGATGCTTCTCTCAAATCCAACTTCGTGAAAATCTTTCCCTTCGCTAAATGGGCCAACATGTCCTTAATCAAAGGAAGGGGTACACGTTTTCCACAGAAATAGCGTTCAAATTTCTGTAATCCACCACCAAGCGTTTGGAACCATCTTTCTTTTAACGGAACAACACTGGGGCCGCTATTCGGGGTCTAGAAGGTTGAATGAAACCATGTTCCAAATTTTTATCAATAAACAATCTTAGCTCTTCCATTCCCGTGGAGTCATTGAGTACAACTTTGGTTTCGGGAGCTTCACCCCAGGCAAAATCTCAATAGCACAGTCTTTGGCCGGTGAGGCGGAAGCTCATCCGAGGCCTTCTTTTAAATCCAAGACTCTTTGGGAATTTTCTCTTCATCTTTCATGGGCTCAGTACCTGTGGAAGCTATTTCAATTAGGTCCTCAGGCTTTGGCTGGGTCTGGCCCCTTCTCCCGGTCGCTGCTTTGTGCGTATGCGCAACAACCCCTTTCTCCAGTTAACCTGGGGGTTCTATTTCCGGAGCCAGGGCAATCCAGTATTAATGGTTGCTCCATACCAGGGACCACAATAAAATGCTGGGTCATCATGCT
>BHFT01066609.1:0-12161 GCA_004320025.1 Laticauda laticaudata | reverse complement strand
ACAACGGATGGAACATTTTGCTCGTCCGTTGTGTCCGTTTTGCATCCGTTGGGCAGTGTGACAGGGCCTTTAACAATTATTTGTGCTTTCTGAAAAGTGAAAATCAATCTTACCCATTTAATAAAATTATCTTCAAGGTTCATATTCACCGGAATGCTAAACAAACAAACATACATACATACATACATACATACATACATACATACATACATACATACATTCAAAGTCTCAAAGGCTTTTTCTTAATCTCAAATAGAATGAGTTCTTTTTTCATTATGTTCCTCAAGATATTCCAAAATATTCAAAATATTTCTAATATTGTCTCATAGTTGATATTTAAGTAAAAATCTGCATTAATATTCATGAATAAAATCCTGTAAAACTATTTTCAAATTTTCAGCCAAAATCATGGCAAATTATTTGTTATCATTGGTCAATAAAGATACTGGCCGATAGAACATTTTTTTCTTTCCCAGTCTGAGGAAAATGTAATTCTTCTTTGAGTTTTAGATAACAAAGAAGTTGCCTGGAAGTAGTAATCAGAGATTTTAAAAAAACCAGAATGGAAAATATTAGAACAGCTTGCTGCAAATCCAAACTCAAGGTTTCTTAATATATTTAGCTTTACTGTAGTAAAATGTCCATTGATTATTATTTTTTGCTGTTCATTAGAATTATGAGAGAAGTTGCCAACTACAAATTTGCAGCTACACAATAGATATTTCTAGCCAATGATAATAATGTATTATAATATACATATAATGTATATGATAATAATGTATGCTTCTAATTTCTTTATGGAATATAGCTCCATAAGCACATTCACATGTAATGCTTCACATATGTTTTGGTTTTGACATATCATGAAGTGTTTTCCCAGGTCTTATTTTAGCATTATATATGTTGGATCATATATATGGTTAAAAATCTTGGTTTAGAATTATAGATGAACAGCAATTTATGTAATTATAGTAAACAAATAAAAACATGTCTAATTTTGCATGTCCTAGAAAAAAAAGCAAGAGACTCTCCCATTCATTCATTCATTCATTTAATTAATATTTTTTTTAAAAAAAGAAGTTTGAGTTTATACAGTGTGGAATTGGCTGTGTTTGTAAGATCTTAAAATGGGATGGCTTGAAAATAATTGTTTACTTGAAAAAGAAAATGAAAAGTATGAACAAATATTTGAAATAGTCTGAAAAACAGTTTTAGCCATAGGAGGGCAGTTATCAGACTAAAAATATTCCTTTTCCTAGGCATGAGCAACACAGAATTTTAACAAGACCAGTTAAAATAAAGAGAATAGAATTATTAACATTTTATAACCCAAGTATTTCCCATTAGATATTATTTATCTCCTCAGCCATGAGGGCAGAACCATCCATAATTTCTTTTTAATGGCTTGACTGTAAATTGGCAAGGAGGTGGGTTTTGACCAATAATGGATGAGTCTTCAGGTATCTATTTACAAAACTATCTCCTGAATTTGAATCATTCTGAAAAGTGACCCTAATACTTTAGCTAGTTCAATAAGAAGGCACTTCTGTGCTTCAGCAGGAAGTCTCCAATAGCCCTACCTATTTTACATATTTTTCTAGCTTTACTCCAACAGAGTGTGTAAGGCTAGAAAATACAGTTTTCTTACCATGTGATGAGAAGGACTCCATCTTCAGGCTAGGTCATATTGGCCGACGGACACAAAATGTATGTAAAAAGGACACAGCAGATGAGCAAATTTTCCATCCGTTGTTATCCGCTCTCAAAAGTGCCCCAAATTTGCATAAACACGGCGGACACAACGGCAAGGAAGGATGTGGGTGGAGAAATAAGCTGAGGATGTTAATGCAGATGCTCAACAGAAGCCTAGCGGATAGGAAGCAGATTGACCAACGATCCGCCAGCGGGAACTTCCGGGGGAGAAAAGCGCAGAGCGGACGCGCAGGCGGACTAAGGACGCGGTATGCAGAGCGGCATGCCCTAGCCAGACATGCATTGAGCATTCACTGCAATGGTGGCGGGGAGGATGCATTTGTGTCAGCCCTGCGGATATAAAAGTGAATAGCAGCTCTGCAAGCGGTACCCATTCAGCAGGCAAGAGACCGTTGCGTGCCAGACACAATCTTCATGTCCAAACAACCATCGGGGAAGAGAAGGGAAGCCTTGTGCTACTCTGCCAGCCTTCGGCAAGTAAGGACAGAACCACCTTCCCACACCCTAGCTTCCGCAGTGACTCTGCTTCTGCTGGGCGCTGTCTGCTGCTGGTGCTGGTGCTGTTTTCCTGGGCTGTGCTTCTGCTGGTGCTGACTCTGGGCTGCGTCATGCTGTCTAGTGCTGATGGTCTGGTGGTGTGTGGTGTGGCTGGATCAGGCTATCCCTGAACCTCAAGCCTGTGATGAGGGCCCAGAAGGCCTGCCAGAGGGGGCAGAGCGCATTTGCGAGAAAAAGGGGGAGAGGAGACAGTGACTCCATTGCACAGAGGACATAGGAGCGAGGTGCTTTGAATGGCTGAGGGATGAACGAGTACCTCGCTTGGCGGAAGAGCACACAGGCTCTATCGAGACAAACCACGCCGAGCAGGCGGCTTGGAGAGAGAAAGGGGAGAGCCTGGGCTACACTTCGGCATATACTCCTCTGGGGGTGGTGTGAAGCACCATGCACGAATTCACCGGTCAGGAAGCCTGGCATCCTGAAGAAGTCTGGCAGCGCGTGCGGTCAAGCTCACTCGAACTGGGAGAACCTATGTGATGGCCAAGTGCAGGCTTCTTGGACACGGTGAGATCTGCCACCATGAGCGTGAGGCTACGCGCCCCTGCTAGTCAACTCTCACTCTCTAGGCCAGCCCACACAGAGGCCATCCTCTTCTGGTCCAAGAGTCAGCCTCTTGTTGTTCCAGATGCCAAGGTATGCTTTGGAGCGCATCCCACACGATGGCGACCCCCTCGCCTGCACCCCTTGTCCGGAGTCACTAGTGGAGGACTTGAGCAGTCTTTTTCGATGCACGAGAGCCCACGTGCACAGGACCTACCCACGCCCATCGTTGCTCGCAGAGCAACTCCAACTGAGCCCCATCCCGGCCCCATCACAACAGTTCAAGGAAAAGCAGGCAGAGAGCCGATCAGAGGGACAGAGCTCACACTGGGTCTTCTTTGGAGATCAAGGGACGACCATATCAAGAGCAGTGTATATGTATCTCTCTCGGGTCTCATTAGGTACACTCCGCATACCCATACCTCATCTAACAGAAAGCCCTTCCTCACCTAACGTGAACCATTTGTACCCTCATTGGAAATGCTGAAATCCCAAGTAGTCTCAGGTGATGCAGGAGAGGATCACACGTCTTTTCTGACACTGGTCCCCCTCCAGGCCAACAGCTGAACCTGGTCGCTCTGACCGACGAGCGTCCAGGTCTGCCTCCTCCATCCCACGGTGATCGTCAACGTCCCTTCCAAGGCTTATCAACCAGCCACTCCGTCTAACCTAGCACTAGGACTATACGGCTACGCAGGAGTTTTCCAGCAGCACAGGCAGCCGCCTTCACCCAGTCCCAGGCACAGGTAAACAATTCGCAGCACGCAACACGAGTGCCACACGCGATACTTGACAAGATGCCGACATGACGCCTAACAAATGCCCTACGTGCGCTGCAATAGTTAGAGTAACCCGACACGATGCCATCAACATTGACCTCACCAGTCTCACTTCAACTTTACTGCAGACCAGACAGCCCACTACACTCCTCCTTCCTCCACCCCACAGCCAGCCGGACTCAAGCCACATCTGTCATCGGTCCCTTGGGACTGACATCCCATGTCATGGAGGAAGGGCCTCCTCACATCACGGGACTGAGCCAGCTCGTCTGAGAGCTTCTCCACAAACCATCCCTTTGTCCTCTCAGGGCAGGCAGCCCCAATGGCCGGCTCAGACCAGCAATCCAGCCACTGCCGACCTCCAAGCACCTGGACCTTCACCCTGAGCAGCACCTCAGAGTGAATGAGGAGAAGTGCCAGAGACTGGGTTTGCTACCTGTTGACTTTATCTTTGCTTGAGACACTTTTAACTTGGGTTACTTTTTGGGCTTTTACAGTTTGTTATTAATAAAGGTTATCTTTTGCTTCACACACTTGGTTCAGTTCTTTTACTAATAAAGTCTTGGTGGAACTTTTAGAAAGGTTTAAGCTTCTGCGTGTTGTGGGATGGGTAAAGGATAGCAGTGGGATGGGTAATCAGTGTGGGACAGATAAGCCTCAGTGCAGCATAGTGGGCACTGTATAGTCCCCCTCCAGGTGCCACACCTATGGCCCTTTTTTCTCAATTAAGCAATTTAAATCATTCTGCAAGCACATTTCAACATAAAACACAACTCTTTATTAAATGCCCTTGTTCATTGTAGGGCCACTCAACATACGCATGGACCAATCTCATCATGTGATGAGACAGGTCGAAGAAGCATCCATTAAGCATCTACCATCCCTGTCTTGCCATCACTCGCTACCGCTGGCGGAGTTGCACCCCGTGGTTTCCAGGGAGGTTTTGGCGCTGCTTTCTTCCCTTCACGTGAAGCTCTGTTGGGGCCTTGCACATGCTGAGTGTCTATCAGGTTTACTCTTGCCTCACATTCAACCAGGCTCCATGTCCATTGCTTTGTTGGTGGGTCCACAAGAGAGCCTGTTTCTGCAACCACTGGGTAGCGGGTGCACATGAGATTTGTGCAGATGCAGCAAGCTTCCATGATGTTCCTGCACGGTCCTCTGGAACAGATGCTGACTGGTGGTGAGAAGTCCCTGGAACCTTTTGGGCAAGGTGCCAAAGGCGTTCTCCACCACCGCTTGCACTGGACAGCTGTATTTTGAAGATCCTCTGTTCATCCGGGTGAGCGCATCTGGAAGTGCTTGGGCTTATGAGGGTAGGTTCTGAGGGAGAAGGCGTCATCTCCATGATGAAGTAGGGCACATATTGTGTGTCGTTGGGCAGGGGGTCTGGCTCTGGGAAGCCCATGATGAGGTTGTGTTCGCAGCCCTCTTGAGGTCACTGGTGTTGTATCTGGCATCTGAAGCTGACCGTTGCCTGAAGCAATGATCGTACTTGAACTTGGTAATCAGCATCAACCATGGGGAACAGGATGATGTGAAGAAGCCCTTGTAGTTGTGATAAGCTGGACCCTGAGTTTTGGCTGGAGGCTTTGCAGGCCACGTGCTTCCCATCTATGGGCTCAACGGTTGTGGGGGAAGTTCCACTTCTGATACCACTGGCTCTGCAACTTTCTTCCATCCTTCTTCCAGTGGAGGGGCACTGGAGGAGCTCCTCACATATTCCTTCGATGATGGCCTTGCCACCAACTTTCTCTGCCACAATGTTGGTGGTGGTGTGGTGGACTTCCAGGCGTACTGCATGTTCCTGTATGTGGTCCTCGGAGGCAGGTGGCACAGAGTCAGTGCACTTCAGTCCAGGGTCCAGGCCTGGGCCAGAAGTTGGTGGTTTGCCTTGGTCAACCTGGGTCTCAGCCGCTCCACAACTTCGTAAACATGGCTGGTAGCATCTTCATAGAAGTGCTGGAATGCACAGGGTCTTCGTCCTCAGCTCCACCATCAGCTTGTCATCAGTCCGTACTGGACTCTTCTTGCGATCCATGTTCGACCCAACACTTCTGGACGCCTCCTTTTGCTTGCGTAGAACATGCTGTGGAAGAGGAAGAGCAAGGCTGAAGAGGTCTGCACACCAGGGCTGCGCTGGACTGAAAGATGAGATCCAAGCGTGCATTTCATACCCTCTTTTAATAGGAAATATAGGTTTTCGCGCTAGGAGTCCTTTCTGCATCCTGTTAGACATCCTCCAGACATCCTAAATATCCGTTGATAACGTCCCCTATACTGAACGTTTTTTTTCCGTTTTAATGCTTTATATGCGAGCTGGCAATCAGCTTAAATCCTTTTGCTATGTCCATGCTACTAACGCTCGCAAAGGACGTTCTGTGTCCATTTCGGCTCCCATCCTTTCCATTTTCCGCTGGAGCGGATGCGAGTTTGCGCAGCATGCAACAGCGAATGCCGAGCAGGTAAGCAGACATGTAAGCGGATGTAGAAGTTTGTTTCTCGCGTATGTGTCACGGATTTAAAACGGACTTTCTCGCGGAAGTTCATTCCGTCAAAAAGTTTTGTGCACTGCAAAACTTTTTGAGGCGGATGAATCTCAGTAGATGGATGCTGGACAGATAGAACGTATGAATCACGCACGCAGTGAGTACAGAATGGATGCATCGCGTTAACCAACGGATAGCAAGTGTTTTTCTCTGTTTTCCATCCTCTTTCCATCCATTGGTGCAGTGTGACATGGGCTTTCGATCTTACTCCTTAAAAAGAAAAACAACAAAGGCAGAAGAAAACCTTTACACAACCTGGTTGTTCCTCTGCAGCTTCAATACTTCCCTACCTCCTGTTTGAACTGTAATTACCTCGTTCATTTCGATGATTTCTAAATATCATTTTAAGATCATACTGAAGAAGAATAACAGGGCTGGGATATAGCAGTAGATAGTGTTGATTCCAGTTAAATTACACTTACATTCAATCAGCAGAGCTGATTTTATAGCTTTCTGTAGTTTTAATTACTTTTCCCCTTAAGTTCCATTCAACATTGCAATTCAGTGGCAATTTCTGGATAGATTCTAAGAATCACACACCTGGCTTTGAGAGGCCTCTTGTGTCCCCAGTGCCTCAAGCCATGAAACTTAACTGTGCCTTGTTCCAGAAAGAGTAAAGGTGGTAGTTTAAATTTTCTATCTTTTATCAGATTAAAGTCCACCAAGGTCCTGGCAAGTAAAGCATGTGACACAGACCTAAACTACCTGCTTTGATAAATCCCTACCAGATTCCTGCTGTGGTACGATGTCATTTAACAATGTCTTGCTTTCCATTTCTTAATTTTCCCTCCCTGTTATAAAAATGTCTTGTACTCTCTTTGGATTTTCTTTTTCTTTGGCTTCCACGGCCTTGTAGGCAATTTATGTCTCCTCATGTTCTCTCTCATTGTAACAGGGCAACCATGGTGACATATGATTCAGGGGACTGCTGCAGATGCGGTTCCCTCCAGACTCAGTTCTGCAAATTAACTGGTGCTTAGAGCATATCCAGCATTACATCATTCTTCAGCAGATGCCTCTTTCTATTACAGTTCGGAAGATGAGAGTATTATCCCACTGTTGTTGTTTTTTTCCACCAGGCTCCTCTGATGGTGGTTCTTCAAATAGCTTTCCTGTCCTTACACACAACTGTCTGATTAGAGATTTGTTTTTGAAAATGTCTTTGTTTCAAATAGTCTCATCATAACTAGAGCCTCATGCTTCTGCTCTGTTTCACCATTCCACTTTATAAAGTCCATTGAGTCTTTACAGCCTTTACAACTTCAGTGATTGTTATGATTGTAACATACACACACACACACACACACACACACACATCCAGTAGGATAAATAAGCTGATCACTGCACACCAAGGTCATTATGATTTATTGAGAAATTAAAGATAATTCAGCTTTACTTGGATCAGGCATACAAAAAAATCATTATTTCTGTAAATGAACCTGTATTGGATCTTGTTGTGCCAAAATTCCTCCCCTTCCTCTCCTCCTCCAAAAAAGATGATAGTGGTAAATGAGAGCTTTCATTTTAATGATGGTTTTCTTCGGCATTTGAATTAAGGTAAGAATAGAATAACATTAGCAATAGCACTTAGACTTATATACCGCTTCACAGTGCTTTACAGTCCTCTCTAAACATCATCATATTGCCCCCAACGGTCTGGGTCTTCATTTTACCAAACTTGGAAGGTTGGAAGACTGAGTCAATCTTGAACCTGGTGAGATTTGGTCTGCCAAAATGCAGGCAGCTGGTAGTCAGCAAAAGTAGCCTGAAGTACTGCATTCAAACTGTGGCTCTTAATGTGCTTACGATAAATTGTAGTTACTGCTTAAATTGTTATACTTAAATGGTAGTTTCTGGGTTATTGTTTTGTTATGCTTAAATTGTAGTTACTGGGACTAACATTTCATATTTTACAGGACTTTAGTAGAAAATGAAAATCTTTTCTTTCTTTAGTGAGGAATGTGAAGGAAAAATCACAAGCATTGCTATTTTATGCCAGTTCCAAAAGATCTCATTTCAAACTTCTCCATCATGTTTCAGCTTCTTTGGCTGCCTGCACATTCTGAACTCTCCTATGTGTTCCCCTTAAAATTTAACTGAGGTGTGAGAACTGGCTACTACATATTGTATCAGAGGGGAGAGAGAATTGGGTGATAAAAGCAGGGATAGTTACACAAGCCAGAATGGCTTCAAAATTCAGGGCAAGATCTTATATCTCATCAATTAGATGAAGGAGAATTTCATCAAAGGAATAATTAACTTTGGTTATTTTATAACATAACCAAATAGATATTCTGGTGTCTTCTCTTCACATTAATACCACAAGTTATTTATTACCTAAAAATTATACTTGTAGAAATTTCACCTAGGTAGGTAGTCCTTGACTTACAACAGTTTGTTTAAAGACTGTTCAAAATTACAATGGGACTGAAAAAATTATGACCATTTTTCCCAGTCGTGACAATTGCAGCATCCCCATGGTTATGTAATAAAAATTCTGATGCTGGACAACTGGCTCATATTTATCATAGTTGCAGTGTCCCAGGATCATGTGATAAATTTTGGGACCTTCTGACAAGCAAAGTCAATAGGTAAGCCAGATTTAGTTAACAAACAACTTACTAACTTAACAACTGAAATGATTCACTGATGGCAAGAAAAGTTGTAAAATGAAGCAAAACTCACTTAACAAATGTTTTACATAGCAACAAAAATTTTGGCTGAATTGTGGACTAAAGTTGAGCACTACCTATATAGCAAAGAAAAATGTATATTGTTAGATACAATCATTTTTGTAAACTCACAATAGAACAATGTCTTTCATGTGCTATACTGTATTAGCATTGGATACCAGTGCTGCAATTTTATTCTTTATTTTAATTTACTTGAGATTTTTTTCAGAAATTCAGTTTTGAGCACTTGAATGCCTAGATTAAATTCTTCTTGTCACTCTGTATTCTGTCTTCTGAAGTCATTTCCATAATTTAGTTAAGAAGAGAGCTTCCCTTTCATGCAAAAAAATACAATCATTTTCCCTGGCTATTTAATTTGCAACTCCTCTGTAAATCACATGAGTGATATATATGTTCTCTGGGGATGCCAGAATGCTACTAATATTTGACTCTTTCAGTATGGCTTAGGGAAATTTACTAGCCATTTCTTCACTGATTACAAGGCCATAGGACAAATCATTGATCAAATTTAATGGGTTACAATTCCATTCTTCTTCCACTGATAAACCACTATAGTAGCTATTAGTTTCCATGAAGCCACATTCTACTGGCCACATTCAGGCTATTACATCTGGTTTAATAACATGGAATTACTCTTTCTCAATTTTAAACTGTAAGCTTGAAGCACACCAGTCATCAATCAATCAATCACATTTAAAGTTATAGATAATTGCTAACATTGACTTCTACATGAACTTTCTTTCTATCCTGACATGAACGATCAAACTGTGTACCATTATTGGAAAAAGCCAGGGGTAGGATTCAACTGGTGCTACTACTGATTCGGTGACTACATTTTGCTATGCTTGTGTGTGAAACAAACATCAGTTGTGCCGCCCAGACAGTGAAAAAATGCTGCGCACAGGTGCACAGCGTTTGAAAAGATTCTTTTTCCCTGCTTTTTCAGCCTCAGCTGTGCCGCAAAAAGGAGCTGAGGTTGAAAAAGCAGGAAATAAAGGACAGGTAAGAGCCCGGGCGAGCAGGTGGGCCAAACAGCAGCAAACACCGAACCGGTTCGGTGTCTGCTGCTCTTCAGAGCTACCGGCTCTATAGAACTGGGCAGAACTGGGAGCATCTCACCCTTGGAACAAGCTAATATTTTAAGCCCATAGTTTGCATAGGTTTAATGTTGTCCCTTATTCATTAGTATCTTGGGATAGAGATGTGCAACTGAGAGTAATGTTTCACATATTTATAATTAATGCTTCTGAATTCATCTCAATATATAACTATTTCTTATTCTTAGTATTGATTTTCTCAGATTTCTCTGCCTTAGAAGACATTTCTGATATTTCTCCATAAGCAAAATCTTATATAAATGATTTCCCCTATGGTAGAAAAGTTTTGTTGATAGCGTTCAGGAAAAAACTATCCTTGTGTCTAATTGTTCTGGTGTGCAGTGCCCTATAGCATTGTTTTGAGGGTAGGAGTTGAAACAGTTTATGTCCTGGATGTGAGGGGTCTATAAATATTTTCACAGCCCTCTTTGTGACTCATGCAGTATACAGGTCCACAATGGAAGGCAGGTTGGTAGTAATCATTTTTTCTGCAGTCCTAATTACTCTGTGAAGTTTGTATCTGTCCTGTTAGGTTGCAGAACCAAACCAGACAGTTATAGAGGTGCAGAGGACAGGTTCAATAATTCCTCTGTAGAACTGTATCAGTATGATACATGGGCAATTTGGAGATGGGCAATTTGGTGTGTGTCCATATCCATATTCATCCATCCATCCATCCATCCATATCTATTTGTCTTACCAGCTATCTCTCTATCTCACTCTATGTCTGTCATGTTTGTCGATAAAATTTGTGGGAATCCAAATTGTAGTGTTCTCTAACTATAGATCTGTCAGTGTATAAAATATTCTGTTATTAGTTTTAATGTTTTTACTCATTCTTATGATCCTATGATCCTTATGGATTGAACTTTCTTTCTCTGTATTTTAACAATTATTTTTGCTGTTTTCATCAAACTATAAGTAATATCACAAATGAAGGCAAATATATGTGTCCCAGGATAATGTTGCAGGATCCAGTATGGGTTGGTTTTAAGTAATGTAACAAATCTAGGGGTCCTAACATTAGCAGTGCCTCATTTCCTTCTCTCTATTCACAATACAAATGTTTATGTCATGATAACATTGCTTTTCAAGTTGCCTTGCAGTAGTTGTCAGTGAAGAATAAAGAAAACCCACAATGCAGTGGTAAGCCATTATGTGTGTTATCATGTAAGACAAGACTAGGAAACCTGCAGACTGTTGAAGGTTGACAGCAAAATGATTGCATTATGGTAGTGCAATTTCATCACATTTGGGGAGTTTGAGTGGGTTTGAAAGTGGGAATAGAATGATGATTTGCCTTGCAGAAGCCATCCACACAAATACATTCAAACCATAGTGCCCCCCCAACCCAGTCATAAGCACTCATGAAGGGACAGACTGAAATATTAACTTGTCATCAGATGGACTGCTGCAGTCCCACTGGAAATCTTACAAGATTTTGATATTATTGCAATTCAATTTCTACTAGCAATAACAAACACGTCTTCATGAACAATGGAGACAACAACTATGACCAAGAACCAGTTAATAGATTAGTTCTTCAAATCCTTTCTGGATAAGGAGAGGATGAGGAATTGCCCACCTGTGCTCTATATGGCAATTCTCCATGAGGAGACAGTGGTCTCCCATAGGTTTCAGTGCCAGGAGAAAATGTCAAGCTCATTACTACAGCAGAGCTTTTTAAAGGATGCTAATGTCCTAGTCATTTTCAGGAATTGCCTATTTAACTAACTTAGGGCTATTGAAAATCTTCGGTATAACAAGTTTGTCTAACTTCATTTCTGAAGATAATGAAACTGTCAGTTTAAGAATTTTAAAAGTTCGAGGACTTCTGGTTTGAGCTTCTTTGGCGATAGACCAAAACCTCATCTCTGTGAGGCTTCGATCTGTGCTCGCCGCTGGAGGGCCCCAAGTTTCGGAGTAATGGCCAGCTGGTTTCGGGGCTAAGCCACCCCGTAGAGGTGGTGAAGAAGAGGGAGACTGCCTGCAGGGTTGAAGAGAGCTGCATCTCTTCTCCCTAGCTGGCCATTACTCCCTTTCCTGAAGGCGGTTGTGGTGGTGGTCAGAAATGGCCACCATCAAGAAGAACTCAACCAGAAAAGAATGTCCAGGAGATAAAGAAGATAAAGTTTTGGTTGACTGGGTCAAACAACAAAAGCAACAAATAAGGTACCTTGGAATTGAAACTATTAAAAAAAAAACAATAACATTGTTCCCTAAGAAGATTTT
>BHFT01066608.1:0-12239 GCA_004320025.1 Laticauda laticaudata | reverse complement strand
ATACTCTCCCATGTTCTTCCCTCTATCTTATCAAATAGCAATGTCCTTGAAAAAAAGTCTCAGTTCTTTCTTTGTCTGGTCACAAGAGAAATAGAATATTTCCAAGCCTCTAGTTGGCAGTGTTACAAAGTTTCTTTGATTTCACTTTCCCCCTCCTTTTCCAAGCAAAATGTAATAAGAATTAATAAAAAAAAGAAAAAGATATTTAAAAAAAGAAATAACTAAAAGGGAGTCTCTAGCCTAAAATGTTACAAAAGCAAGAAGGAGAAAAAAAATAAATAAGAAAAGCCAGTCCAGTTTCAAAATATAAGATCATGTATAGAAAATCCAGCAATGAGAAAAAAACATTACTTTGACATTCCAGTTTAAAATCTCCGCTTAATCACTTCTGTCAAAACTTTCACAGATTCTTTGTTTTCCTTAGGGTGTCCTTTCAGATCTTAGATAAGAAAACGTTCTCACCAAACCGGCATACTCTCTCTTTCTGTTCTCTTCTGTTTCGGAGCTGTCCCAACTTCAGCAGCTTCAATGGCTGCCTCTTTGCCACTGGCAAGAATAGCTTCTCCTCGATCTACCAGGGATTTTGCAGTATCCCTGGAATCGACAGGATGTGCTCTTCACTTTCACTGTCTCTTCGGGATGGTTGAGATCCAGGAGCAAAGATATCGGCAGCGATCTCAGACCTCCAAGAGCACATGCGGTATTGTCACAATGCCAGCTCCGCCCTCCTCGGGATAACACTTTTAAAAAGAAGTTGGTTAACTAGATGTAGAAGTTCAGAGAAATATTGTTGCAGTAAACTCATACAGAAAAAGGGATATTGATGCAACATGTCATTTTTTGAAGTTGTAGGAGGTAAATGCATTTGGACATTATACCATTTAGTATATTTCCGATAACAATGAGAAAGGGATAAATGTGTTTATTAAAATACATTGCCAGGAATTTTGGTAAGTGAATTGTAAAGTGGTATTCCTTTTATTTCTGATATTTAAAGTATAAGTGTCACTGCATTTTTGCCAAAATTGTAGAACTAACAAGGAAGAGGAAGACACTGTAGATTCATTGGTTCATTTATTTATTTGATATTTTTATATAAAGTTAAAAACACAAATCAATACAAAAGATAATTTCAAACATAAAAATATTTAAAAAAACATTAAAAACTATAAAATTCTCATAATCTGTATGAAGGCATACTCAATTTCCTTAGCAATGTAGCCACTTTACAAGCTCCCTGCCCACATTACTGGATTCCCTAGGCCAAATGGCAAAGCTGTGTCTTCAGGTCCTTTCAGAAAGTCCACAAAGTTGGGGCAAGTCACACCTCAGGGGAATGATTTTCCTGAGGGCTGGTGTTGCTGTAGAAAAAGGTTTCCTGGGTCGCATCAGATGACATTCCTTCATGAACAGGACCCTCAACATACCATCCTGCAGTAGCCAGTAGGATTGGGTAAGATATGATTGTGAAATATGATCTTTCAAGTCACTCGATTCAAGGGAATCCATGTTAGATTCCATTCCCATTTTCAAGAATCCAGACATTAATAGAATGAAGTGAGGGAGAAATTTCAATTTTCTATTCTCCAGTGCTCTGTATTAGGTTGAGATTCTTGTATTTTGTAATCTACATACAGAAAACTGACATCACAGAGAAAATGTACAAACTCTAGTCTTAGGAAACCACAGGTCAAACAGCTCTCAATGTGTAGCCTTCTCTTTCAGTGGTCCCTCATTATAGATTTCCTTTTGTCTGCTCTTCATTTACCAGGCAACAATCCTAGTAATTAATCAGATGGAAACAGTTATTTACTCTCTTTCTTGCGACTGTCAGTGTTCATTTGCTGATCTTATGTGATCAGAGAGTAGTATTCCCTATTAAAAAGGCACAACTCCTTCCTTTCCCAAACAAACCTTCTAGAGCACACCACGTCACTTCTGTTACTTTTTTATATGCATTGTTTCTATTGGATATCACGGTTTCTTTGGTTGTTATATCCAAGCCCGAGTTAGGTTCCTGTGAACCATCACTACTTATTTAAAACAAAAACAAAAATCTATGAATGCCCTTTAACTGAATTTTAACTTTTAACAGGATTTGGCTTGCTGTGCTGCTGTTGCTGCTTTATAGTGCATGTTATAATTTGATGCTAGATTCTGTTTTATTGTTGTTCTAATTTGTGTCTATAAATAAAGTTGTTTTGTTAGAAATATAGAAGAAATATGAAAATAAATGAATAGGAGCCAATCATTGCATATAGTCAGCATTGAGTGTCCAAAATAGAAGTAGAAAATGGTTCATATCTTCATTCCTTTTCAGGTCACTAAAAGCTTGGTTCAAAGTTGATGAAGTAATAAACATTTAAAAACAGGAAATGATTTGACTGAAAATAAATGGCTAAGCTAAAGATATTTCTAGAATGACTTCTAGAAGAAATTATAGCTATGGAGGAATACAATGGTTTTCTGTTTGGCCCACTGCAAGTTGTGATATAGCAGTTATAGTTTCTGAATCTCGCTGTTGCTTTGTTGAAGGAAAATATGCCTGAATGTTTCAGAAGGAATCTTTATCTAAAACTTAAGACTTCTTCATATCCTCTAACCATGGCACAAAGATATAATAATTTAAAAAGAGCTTAAGAGGCAATTGGTCCAGTTTTAAAGTAGCGTTCTCCCTCTTTTCTCAACACAAATTTGGCTAGATTGGAGTTACAATTAAAATATGGCACAAACCACTCACTGGAAGCTAAATGCTTTTATAATGCAAACTAATATGTTAAGTGTTGAAGTTGGAACTCATGGATTAAAGCTAAGCTCATTTGATAGGGAATGAGTACATTCTTCCATTAGTCCTAATATTGGAGTATCTGAGAGAACTGCTCCAAAAGAACATAGATCTGATAGGCAAAGAATGAACTCTTCCCCTGGCTACGGCTTCCAATAGGTTATTGCAGGGTGTCAAACTCGTGTGGTCACATGACATATCAGGACTTCTTTCCCCTTTGGTAAACCGAGCATGGGTGTGGCCAGCGTGTGACACATCTGGCCCGTGGGCCGGGAGTTTGATAACCCTGAATTATTGGATCCGTTGTGTTTTCCAGCTGACAGATCTAGGAGAGTTTGTGTTAATATAGAGATAAATTTATCAACTTGGTTGGGTTTACATTTAAATATGGGTTTAATCCTACTCCAGAATAGTGCTGTTCTAGAAAAGTGCTGTTCTAAAATAGAATTGAGTGCATGTCAAAAAGGCTGTTTTTAAATGCATCTGTGCAGAACACTTTTCTTAAAATTTGCCTCCTCTCAAGATCCATGCCCATCTCTATCCCAAGTTTTTGAGAGAGGCTGGTGGATATTTTCCTGCTGGTTGGTGACATTTGGTGGGAGAGAAAAATAAATTGGTGAATCCATTAATTGCTTTACTTGTTCCACATTAAAATTTTAGAGCCATCATCCCCTCATTACTGAGGCAAAACGTCTGTGCCACCTCAAGAAATGTGGATTGCGTTTTAATGTGGCTGCGAGGAAAAGTCCTAATATATGCTGTCATTTGAACCCTGTTATACCAATATAGTGTGTGGTCGATGGGAGCTCTATATGTGTGTAATGTAATATCTCAATATATTTTTATAGGAATTACTGTGCAGAGTGATAGGCAGATTGCTGTTGACAGCAGCAGAAAAACACAACTGAAAAAAGCAATTGCAGATTATTCTAGAATTTTATATGATGAAAGTGAAAAGTGCAGAATTTGGAATAGTATAACAATATGAAAATATAAACATTGAGTTACATTGTGATGAGGGTTCTTCTGCACCAAAGTCTACAAATCTATCTTGTAGAGATTATCCAAATGAACAGAAACTTCATTCCTACAACAATACAGATTTAGCTCATTAGCTACCAGGTAGAAAAATACTTGGCTTTGTTTTCATTGTTTTTGTAAGTAGCTGTACGGATTTCTTTATCATTATAAAATAATGCTTCAAATTACTGGTTGCAAAATTTGCATATAAGTGTTAGGTTTATATCTTTGTGCAAGCTTTTTTTATTATTTGTTTGTTTGTGATTTTTGCTGGTTTTGTGCATTAAGTAAAAATCCAGAAATTGGGCTCATCTTTCATTCTAGAGATTATTGATTTTAGGAGCTTCTCAAGAAGTTTAATTCCATTGAAGTAGTTTACAGAACAGTTGGAAAAGTTTCTTATTTTAAAAAAATTATATGCACCTATTTTTTAAAAAAAGAAAAGAAAAGGCANTTTAGGAGCTTCTCAAGAAGTTTAATTCCATTGAAGTAGTTTACAGAACAGTTGGAAATGTTTCTTATTTTAAAAAAATTATATGCACCTATTTTTTAAAAAAAGAAAAGAAAAGGCAAAAATATCTTATTCTTAGAAAAGTGCACATTTTAAAAAGAGAAAACAACTACTTCTTGCATAAAATGCAATAGACTATTTTCTTAAAAGGTGAAGCATAAATCTTTTCCTTGTAGAAATGAAGAACATCTTGGTGGGTCTCCAAATCCCTTCCATGTTTACCATTCTGGCTTACTATTAGGGTTCTCAAATAGTTCATAAATGTTTCCCTTCTGGTACGTAAATGTAGGAAATGTACACCTTTAAGCTCTGGAAGTTTAAACTTCTTTATAGTTCCAATTTTCTATTTATATTTGGCAAGATTTTAAACTGCTAAACAGACTTGGTCACTGAGTTCTCCTGATACTCCTATTATGAGTGAGGATTTTAACATGCCAAGATTAATTAACTAATTAAAAGGTTTTATTTTGGATATATATATATATATATATATATATATATATATATATATATATATAATAATGATTATATATATTTTGTTATTAAGTTTTTCGGCGGTATTGTATGTATGCTGTTCAGTTCTTCGGGTATGTATCCCCACTGATTGTAGTTGTGCTTTTAAAGTTGTAACAATGTTTCCAAGCAGAATTTTCCATCTGCCATGCATCAGGTTTTGTTATTGAGTTGGTCTATGAAGAATCAAAAGATGCTACACGTGGAAACAAGAAGATCTGCTTTGTAAGTTTCGACAATGTGTTCCCCCCACTATTCGACTCAAGTTTCCCGATAAAAGAAACTCTTGGAATTCATGGCAAAAATAAATACCAAACCAGCTAACACAACCATGGAACTAGACACTGCTTAACGAACACATATTTCATATCCATAGGGCAAAAGAATACAAGCAAATTGTTGAGGAGAACCCTATGGGATCACTACTGCAACCCGTCATTTGGCAAACCCTGTTCATGGAAGAATCAAAATCCAGAGCCCTGCGATGCCAACCCACAAACCCAACTATGGCTAGAGATACATCGATGACACATTTGTGACTTTGGCCCCCATTGGAGATAAGAAACCCTAAACAATGTTTCCTAAGCACACCTAAACAGCACACAGCCTCCAAAGTCAAGTTCACCATGGAAATGGAATAAACAAACAAACTACCCGATTTCTAGAATGTACTAATCTATCAAAAGAAACAGATGGCACACTAGGACAACTACCGTATACCAGACAAAAACACCACACGGCTAACCAGCTACCTCAAACGCCCCATAGGTCCCCCCACCACCCAGCAAGATAAACTCCGTGGCCAAAACACTAACCACCAAACAAACGCCTGGCAGACAAGACACATTATAAGGAACTGAACTATGCACCCCTGACGTGAAGTTACATGACAGGCCAACGGCTTGCCACAAAAATAAAATCACCAGCGTTGATCCCACAAAAACACACTAAGAACATATTAAGAGCCTAGAAGATGACACAGACTATGGAACAGCTGGCCTGCCCTACATAAGAGGTACTACAGGACAAAATCAGTAAAGATACTACACAGGCATCACATAAGGGACTCTGCCTTCAAAAGCAGGACAGAAAAATAGCAGTCATCCTTAGAAACCGCCAGAGATAAATATTGACCTGGAAAAACCAGGCAATACGGAAGTTCCCCTGTGCATCAGTGCCCGAGCACATACATTGGACAGCCCAATAGAAGAATACAGTACCCGCGCTGGCAGGTTGAACTTTTGTTATCTTGAAAATTTCCAGAATAATTTTTTGAAGCAAAAAAATTTGTGAGTAGAAAAGAGCTGGAATCAACCTCTCACTAAGTGCCATATACATGAAAAGCCACAGGTCATAGCATCCAACTTCAATGGCACCCAAAAACCCCTAGCCAGCTATGAAAACCCTCGAGCCACAAGAATCATCACACAGAAAGCCATAGAGATTGAATAAAGCACCCTGAAAGCAATGAAAAAAGAGATGAATTCACCCAGAACTGTCAATCATTTTGAAAGCGCTGCACTCACAAAGCAGAAATATTTCCACACCGACAAGCCCAGCAAGCAGAAACACCTGGGGCACAAAAAACCAGACTCCCGCGTCGTGTGATACCTCCAGCTCAAAACACACCCCAACCAGGCACCCGCAGATGAAAACCTGCTTCCTAATAGAGTGATAGGCTGTCCCTTTTAACGTTCGAAGCCAAGCTGCACTGAAAGCCTCCAATACAGCGAATAGAGTGGTTGCCAGCCAATGCAAAGCCACAAAGCAGACCAGAAGAAACCAGAAACACCAAGTCAAACAAACTCCCAAGAGACCGATAACACAGACCAAGACTTCCAACCAAACCAGGATGTAGAAAAAAACCATTCCTGGCCAGCCGGCTAGCCTTTCAAATTAACTTACGGCGCTCGTGATAGCGGTACCCACAGACGATCAACTGCAGAAGCCCTGATGATGGCAGATGAGATTCTGTTAAACATTGCTACACATTTAAAAGCACTACAATGACGAGGGATATACCCAAATGAAGGACTGAACAGCAACACATGTAAGTACCGCGAACAACTTAAAAAACAAACAATAATAGTTATTATATATATATATATATATAATTATGAATTATTTTTTTAAGCTCTCGCGGCGTAGCTTACATTTGTGCTGTGTTTGCTTCCTTCGGGTATTTATCCACGTCATTGTAGTTCTGTGTAAAGGTTTGGTAGCTCATTGTAGTTCTGTTAAAGTTGTAGCAACGGTTCAGCAGAATGTCATCTGATCTCAGGCAGATCTCAGCCTGATGATGGCAGACTGAGATTCTGCTGGAAACGCCTGCCCTACAACTTTAACAGAATTACAGTGACGTGGGATAATACCCGAAGGAAGCTAAACAGCACATATATATATATATATATTTAATGAAATGATGCACACTCATTTGTGGAAGATTTATTTGAATAAAGTACATAAACTGTTGTGTTGTTTATTCCCACAGTCTTTATATGATACGTCAGTATCTGCTGTACCTCAGTTGCCTCTTTTTTATACACCAGTCGACTTGGTAGACATCAGCATAGAAATGGCCGGGCTTAGGTTTTCAAATCCTTTTGGTCTCGCCAGTGCAACACCAACTACAAGTTCATCAATGATCCACAGAGCTTTTGAAGCAGGATGGGCATTTGCACTCACCAAAACATTTTCTCTGGACAAGGTAATGAATTTTGTGGTCTTTTATTTATGTTCAAATAATCTCTCATTTATTGCATTTATCTTATTCATAATAGTTTTCCAAGATAGGGTCATAATGAACTTTTTGGATTTTTCTGTTGAAAACCTAATAGTTGATGGCAGTCTGTAAGAATCACTGAAATGTTTTCGTTGTTTAGATAGGAAAACAGCAGAGGAAAAGGATGAGATTTTTTTTTTAAAAAAAGGTGTCCCTGTGGATTTTACTCCACTATTCGTTCCCAACTATANAACCTAATAGTTGATGGCAGTCTGTAAGAATCACTGAAATGTTTTCCTTGTTTAGATAGGAAAACAGCAGAGGAAAAGGATGAGATTTTTTTTTTTAAAAAAGGAGTCCCTGTGGATTTTACTCCACTATTCGTTCCCAACTATAGAAAAAGGATTTAAAGTTCTATTATTGGACACTACTGGCAATTGATATATTCTTTGGGATATATTTTTATTTAGAAATAAAATACTGAAGATAAAAATCTAAAGTTACCCTCATTATGGGGTCTACTTTCATAGACGTCCATATCATTTTTTGCTAATAATACTGAGATAGCCAGTGGTCTCCCATCCAACTACAAACCAACCCCACTTAGCTTTTTGTGAGTATGCAATATCGAGGTCCTATAGCTTGCAATAGGTAAAGTTCTTATTCATTACATATCATATATTATATAACATCTTTCTCTTAAACTGTTTAAAATCAGCCTTTTGTCAAAGGTCAGGAAATTAAATGCAGGTTCTTCACCACTTCTCAATTCATCTGTTTGATAGCCCTAGTATTGTGATGCCAGTCACAAATATAAAAGTATAGGTTTACACATGATTATCTTTTCGACTCTGCTTCAAAGTTTTCAATAAGTTAGACTGGCTTATTCTTCCCATCACTGATTTATGCTCAGCAGTCATTTCTTCTGGGTTGCAGAAACTTACACAAAGCTGGATCTGGTTAACTATCCCTTCCCCTTTCCAGACAGAGGCAATCTTTGTTCTGAACAACAACAATATCAACCAAAGTTTGTTGTTGATAAACACATTTTATCAATGTATGTTGATAATAAGGATATGAATCTGAGAAAAGACTTGAGAATTTAATATAATTTGTCCTCATTTTATATTATTTATAAATCACCTCATTTAATTCTGAATCCAAGAAATCATTTGAAAAAGGCAAAAAAAACCCATCCTTTTTTTTTTGCTTTTTGCACTGCTAGATGAAATGCCATTTTTCTTAAATTGGTATTTCTGAAACATTTCTGGAATCATCTTTTTAAATGTCATCTTTTTAAACATTTGTTATTCAAAATGTGGTGATAGTTGGCATACATATGCTGGGACTTGTAATCCATGATAAGTTTTATTAATTTTTGGAGGATGGTCAGTGTTTGTAGCCTCATGGGCACTTCTAAAATTCTGAGGAATTGCTGTGGTACCACCTCAAAGTAGTAAGGATCTAGGGAAAAGTAATTAAATATGATTAAATTAAATACAAATATATGTTTTTAAATTCATTTAATTCTTTTTCCCATTTATCTACACAAATATGCATACTTTTTAATAATGACAGTACTGTAAATACATTTCCTTGACTTTTTAAAAATTATTTCTTCAAAAAAAAAAAAAAGAACAATTGAAGGGTAAAATTCCAAAACAAATTTGGATATAATTTGCATGTTATATTTTCTTTTCTTCTCCCATATCTAGTATAGGACTTCATGTTCTGCTTTGGCCCTTAAAGCTTGTGTGCAAAGGAACACCTATCTGAGTGAATGTCACCAACAATTTCTAATGTACACCCCACACACATTTACAAAGAAGCACTGATGATATGGAAAATTGATTGTCAGTTATTTCTTGCAAAGTAAAACAACAGCTCTTGATGTGAAGATCTGATGGATGATATAATAATAATAGCAGCAGCAGCTAGCATAAGTGACAAAATATGAAAGCTTGATATCATTTTGCAAAATTATGTTGTTTTAGCATAGATACTGTCCAACTCTAAATTTTGAATCTTTGTGGGAGATTTACCAGTAGATTTAAAATGTGCTCCATGTTCCTATTAAATGCTGATAACATATGACTCTTCAATCAGGTTTCTTCAGTGTTGTAGGGAAGCCAGATGTCACCAATTGGAGGCAAAGATATTGCTATTTCACAAATTGCTGGTTGTAGCACTGGTCAAAGGTCTGTCTATTAATGAAAGATTTCAAGGGCTTCCATTCTGTCACTGAAAACTCCCTCCTGGCCCTTCATTCATCTCAGTCTTTTACATCAGGAAGGTTAAAAAAAAAAGGCATAGATGATGGAATTGGCATGGAGACCGACTGAGAGAAACATAGACATGCTGGATTCTAAGCAGGGGTGGGCTTCAAAATATATCAGCAATCAGTTCTCCACCGGGTTGCTGGTTGGGTGTGGCCAAGGTGGGTGTGGCCTAGCTGGCCTCCTGCACCATGGGGGGGGGGGGNTGGGTGTGGCCTAGCTGGCCTCCTGCACCATGGGGGGGGGGCATTTCTGGAGGCTTTTCTTAAGTCTCCAGGAGAGCTAAAATGGCCTCCCTGGGCTCCAGAGGCCCTCCGGAGGTCAGAAATGGGCCAGTTTCCAGCCTTCCAGAACTTCTGGGAGGTCCATTTTTCACCCTCCCTAGACTTCTGAGGCTCTCCTTGAGCCTTTGGGAGGGTGAAAACAGCCTCCCCCAGGCTCCGGAGACCCTC
This sequence comes from Laticauda laticaudata, assembly GCA_004320025.1. Classification (NCBI taxonomy): domain Eukaryota; kingdom Metazoa; phylum Chordata; class Lepidosauria; order Squamata; family Elapidae; genus Laticauda; species Laticauda laticaudata. The sequence goes on along the minus strand of BHFT01066608.1, from coordinate 1,960 downwards.
TGGAGGTTGGAAACAGGGCTATTCATGGCCTTTCGGAGCCTCTGGGAAGTCTGTTTTTCACCTTTCTTGAGCCTTGTGTGGGCTCTGCATTTACCTGCATCCAAACGAGCCATGTGGGGACTCCTGGGAGGGGCTGGTTGGGGCCAGCTAGGGGTGGAATTTGCCATTTCACCAAACTGCCCATAAATCTAGCTATGGGTTCTCCCGAACTGGGGCAAACCGATAGCAGCCCACCCCTGATTCTAAGTCCCTCTGCTTCCAAGCCAGTCAAGGTTGCATCTCAGCTCAGAAACTGGCCTATCTTCATGTTTTTTTGTGAATTATTTGTGGTAAGGAAAGACTACTATGCATAAAAAGCAGATCAGCAATTTGTTCTTCTACCTAATCAACAAGAATCTGGCATTGACTAGATACTATATTCCATGCTTGAAAGTGCAGAGAAAATGTTGAAGTCAAAATCCTCCATTCATTCACTATAATGTGTATTTAGCAGATTATAAATATATTAGAATCAATCCCATTAAGGGTACCTAAGAACAGAAGGCAACTGGACTTTCTTGATTTTTCTTTGAGGGTATTTTGCTTCTCATCCAAGAAACTTCTTCAGCTCTGACAGGATACTTCTTGAGTCTAGAAATTTCTTGGATGAGAAGTAAAACATCCTTAAAGGAAAAAAAAGAAAGTCCAGTTGCCTCCTGAACAAGCACATTTGGGACAACCGTGACCTGGATGACAAAGAATCTCTACAGACTTAGGACAGACAAAAAGGACAAGCAAAGTTCATTAAACAAGTTATATGCTGTAATGGGAAACCTGCTTGTTGGAGTTTTCTGCCTTAAATAGCGAAAAAAAAGGAAAATGTATTCACTGTTCCAGTAGGAAGCAGTCTAAAGGAGAAGACCTATCAATATTCCAATCAGGAGAAATATGAGCAAACCCCCCCCCCCAAAAAAAAAGAGCAAAAAGAAAGTTCCTATCATGCTGTCTCTAGTCCTAATTCCCTTGGTGGTGAGTGGAATAAAAGCTGTGTCCAAGACAATGTAGGTTTTCTCTGCCTGCTGGTAAAAGATATAATAAATATTTCCCTGTATTTCATGCCTTTCATATTAGAAACTTAGGCACTTCGGTCCCAGGAATTAGTTTAAAAATATCTTGTTCTAATCAACGAATTAATGGATATGAGTCACATAATTTAACTGAAAGTTGGATAACTGCATTATTTCTTTATTAAACTATACATAGGAGATTAGACAATATTTGTGTTTTTTCCCTATATAATATAATACATAATAAAAATAGTAAGAAATGCAAAAATGTCATTCTAATTTTAGACAAAGAGTATTTCAATATGTGATAGTGTGAACAGAATAGAAACCTTAAACGCAAAGAAATGATAACAGAGATATTTTCTTTTATTTTATCTGTTTCTTTCATTGGTAAAAATGTAATTCTGATTAATCGGAGAAATGTGTCTTCACACTGTTGGTGACATGCTTTGATTTGTGATGCTGTCACTTTTAATAACTTAGAGAACCAGTTGTTTTTATTAAATCTCTCTCGTTGAAATAAATATGTGGAATAATTTCAGTTGAAATCTCCAAGCATTGTCTTTGTCTCTCTTACCCCTAAACATATATTGGCCTGGTTCACATGACAGTAAACTATGGTTTAATTATACAAAAGTGAGCTTGAGTGAATTTTAGACTTGGCCACTTTCATTCCATTTAAGAGTGACTAAGGAAAAGTTCAAAAATTGAAATAATAGATTAGCTGTTATTTGCAATGTGATCTGAACCCTAGCCAGGTTTTAACAGATAACAGATAATCAGAGTTGGAAGGGACCTTGTAGGTCATCAAATCCAATCCCCCACCCAAGTGGGAGACTACACCATTTCTGACAAATGGCAGTCCAATCTCTTCTTGAAAGTCTCAAGTGATGGCGCTCCCACAACATCCAAGG
>BHFT01066606.1:0-10410 GCA_004320025.1 Laticauda laticaudata | reverse complement strand
GAGGAGGAATTGTATATATATGGTCTAGTTTTCGGTCTTTCCCATGTAGAATTAAGAGTATCTTGGCGATGTTTGCAAGTCCCGCTCCCATCCTCAGGTGGTGCTTTCAGCTTCATGCCAGTGCATGCAGTGTGTGATCGGAGCTGCCTTCTCTCTATAATACTGGTAGGGGGGGCTGGTGCTAGGCTGTTGCTGTCTGCTCTCTTATTGCTTTATTGAGTTTGTTATAATGACTTGTGTATGCCTTGTGATTCTGTGGCGATATCCTGGATCTTTGTACTTGTAATCATCCTGGTCGTTTGATTTGTTATGACTTTTTTCTACTAGCCCTCATGTTTTAACGGCTTGGGTAAGTTTTGTTAATGGCTTGCAAGTTCTTTTGTTCTGGTATCCTGGGTCCTTCAGTGAATCTCCTGGTCGTTTGTTTTGATCTCTTTCCATTAGCCTCCTGTATTAACAGCTTAAGTAATGGTTGATGATGACTTGTGAGACTTATTGCTGTGTATCCTTGTCTTGTGCTGTGATATCCTGCATTTGCTGTTTGTAAACTTCTGAGTTTTTGTGTGGTAATCCTAGTTTTCTGATATGACATCCGAAGGGTCTTGTAATGTAACATTCTGGTTAGAGTCTGGCTTCGAGTTTGGGCTGGGTCTGTTTCTTGGCATGTGCAGCGTGTTTGGTTTGTTTGATGTGTACAACAGCTGGCAAGCCATGGTCTGTTTCTGGCATGTGTTTCCTTCGTTTATAGGATGGCTTGGCCTGGTCTGATAGAGCGATGCGTGCGTCCCATGTTGTTGTTGCTGTGTTTTCGTGCTGGGACTCAATTTGTTGTGAGGCTAGCTTCCAATATGTCTGTGGGTCGGCGGTGTGATATCATCCCATCATTTCATTTATGGTGTGTTTTCTCGCATGAAGCCGAAAACACTCAGCCTAGGATGGGTGGGATCGCTTGAAACGTCCCAAAGATCCTCTACATCAGAAAAACCTGAACATCACCTAGACTACAAACCTGTACCCGTGAAATCTATGAAAACATTATATTGATGCAGATGAGATTCGCTAAACATTGCATCAACTTTAAAAGCACTACAATGACTTGGATAAATACCAAAGGAAGCTGAACACGCACACATGTAATTTCGGCAGAATCTCATCTGCCATCATCAGGCTTCGGATTGTGTTCGTCTGTGAGTCAGACTTTCACAGCATTCTTTTTTAAATTTTTACTAGCCTACTGCTGTCCAGAATGGTTTTTCTTCATCCTGATTGGTTGGAGTCTTGTCTGTTTATTGGTCTTGAGTTGCGTGTTTTGCTTAGATGTTTTAATATCTTCTGTCTTTTTGTATTTTTTTGGCTATTGGCTCACACATTGTGTTTCCTGTATTGGAGCTTTTAGTGTGGCTGGCTCCGAATAAATGGACGCTATCATTTATTTAGGAAACTAGTCATCTTGGGCTGGTTGGGTGTTTGACTGCATCTACGGGGGTCTGTTTGTGCCAGTGTTAGCCTGGCTTGTGGTGAGATTTTTTGTTGTGAGTGCAGGCTTCCACACCAGACTGTCAATTAAATACCAACACCCAAACACCTCATGGAACTAGCAGAACACTGCTTAGCCAACACATATTTCATATACAGAGGACAAAATACTAGCAAATTGAAGGAGCCCCTATGGGATCACCACTGTTACCGTCATTGCAAACCTGTCATAGAAGAATTCGACATCCAAGCTTAGCCAATGCCACCCACAAACCCCAAATCTAATGCAAATACACCGATGACACATATCTTACCCCATGGTAAAAGAATGATTGGGTTGTGTGTGTGTTATGTGGGTATTATCCCACGTCATTGCAGTTGTGCTTTTAAAGTTGTAGCAACGTTTCGGCAGAATCTCATCTGCCATCATCTGGCTTCTGCATTGAGTTCGTCTGTGAATCAGGCTATCACAGCCGTTTCAGTTTATAGCTGTGATACAGATAAATGGGGACAGTAAGAAGGGGATGGTAGGCACGCTGGTGCACTTATGCAGGCCCCCTTTAAGGACCTCTTAAAAATGGGGTGAGGTCCACGATGGAGAGTTTGAGATTGAAGCTGTAAGGGTTTGAAGCTGTAACAATGGAGATGGGTAGAACATTCCAGGCATTACCCACTCCGTTGCTGAAGTCATATTTTCTGCAATCGAGTTTGGAGCAGTTTACCTTGAGTTTGCATCGATTGTTTGCCCATGTATTATTATGGTTGAAGCTGAAGAAGTCATTGACAGGCAAGATGTAGTAGCAGACAACTGTGCTTAGATTGGACCACAGGCAGTGCAGTTTCAGATTGTCTAAACCCAAAATTTCAAGCCTGGAGGCACAGGGAATTCTATTGTGAGTAGAGGAGCGGAGTACTCTTCTTGAGAAATACCTCTGAACCTGCTCAATTGTGTTAATATCTGATATACAGTGTGGATTCCAGATGGACGAGCTGTATTCAAGAATTGGTTTGGCAAAGGTTTTGTATGCCCTAGTAAGCAATTCAGTGTTACTGAAGAAGCTTCACAAAATAAAGTTAACAACTCTTAATGCCTTTTTGGCAATGCTGTTACAGTGAGCTCTGGGGCTTAGATCATTTCTGTTACAGACTCCTAGGTCCTTGACAAAGTAAGGGTCGCCTATGAGATCATTTCTGCCCAACTTGTATTTGATGTTCTGATTTTTATTGCCAATGTGTAGGACAGAGCATTTATTAGTTGAAATTTGGAGTTGCCAATTATGTGACCATTCTGACAGTCAAGGTCTCTTTGTAAGGCAGCAGCATTGCCAGTGGTGTTAAATAATGTTATGTCACTGGCAAAGAGAACACAGCTGCTTTTAATATGTTTGCACTGGTGTTGATGTAAAGCAGAAAGAGTGCGGGTCCTAAAACACTGCCTTGGGGGACACTGCTGTTAACTGGTGCCCTCCCTATTTTGACTATTTGTTGCTTGTTTGACAGGAATGCAGCTATCCACTTGTATAGGGATCTGGAGATGCAGTAAGAATTTAGTTTCAACAGTAGTTTGTCACGCACCACTGAATCAAAGGCTGTGCAGAAGTCTATGTAAATTGCATCTATTGCTTTATCCTGGTCAAGATGTATAGTCCAAATGTTTCTGCCATGTAGGAGTTGCAGATTTCAGGACAATTTTCTTCTGAAACCAAACTGCTTGTTATAAAGCAGGTTATTTGTTTCTAAGTGGAGGGTAATGGATTGATTTATAATTGATTCCATGACTTTACAGGTGATGCAACACAGTGAGATTGGTCTGTAATTTTCTACTAGATTAGGCTCTCCCTTTTTAAAAATAGGTATGACCGTGGCTAATGACCATAAGTTGGGCAAGGAGCTGCTTCTGAAAGATACCTCATAGATTGTGCATAGAGGTTCAGCTAGGGCAATGGCAAGCTTTTTCAAAAAGTAGGCACATATTCCATCAGAGCCAATAGATAGAATTGTCTTTAGGTTACTTAATGCCATTTCAATGTTATCTACTGTAAAATCAATATGTAGTAAATTATTACAATTTGTTGTGGTACAACTAGGAAATGTGGGGCAGCAGCCACTGCTGTCAATGAAGACTGAACTGAAGAACATATTAAAGAGGTTGGCCTTAACAGCTTCATCTTACGAGATAGGCTCTTTTAGGGGATGGGATAGTTCCTGAGTCTTTAAGTTTGGCATTTCCGAAATTACAGAAGGCTCGGGAGGCATTCGAGTTTAACAGCTTTTCCTCCTGTTTGCAATGGTGATTGGCACGTTCAGCCTTTATATGGTGGCATAAGGTTTTGTAGCAGTTTTTAAAGTTAACTACATGGCCAGTTTTTTTTTTCTCGCCAAATAAATTTTTTCTTGGATTATAACTTCCTTATTGTTATGAGTAATTTGTGGGGTTTTTTTTGGCTTTAGGGGTTATTTTAAGTATAGATTAATGACACTATTGACTTCAAGCAAAAAAATGTTATAATAAGTCTTCTGCAGTTATACAACCTATCAACAGAAGCTGCCAATCAAGAGATGCGCGAGGTCAGCAGCTATGAGATTTAACTTAATACACCACTTCATAGTGCTTCACCATTTCAATTTCCCTCCACACATGCATTTTATACTATAGCAGAACAACGAATAAAAAATATGGCTATTCCCTCATCATACACAGCTCTAAATCCCCCAGTCTCCTTGCAAGGAACAACTGTACAGAGCATTTGCAGGTGATTGCGTGACATCTTGTCAGGAGAGATATTATGAAAAACCAGTCTACTTGCCAGCTCTTTATTCCATCACAGCCTTCCTTTTAGTCGAGCTAACTTCAATTCACCGTATCCCTCCTGGACCATCTTTTTGCTCAAACTGTGATCAAGTACTTTTAAAGTACGTGGATTCACATACTTCCTTTTTTGATCATTTTCAGAAATTTTTTGTTTTAAGATCCTTTGGATCAACATGTTTTATAGCACAGGGTGAGTTTTCTTCAGTTCTAGTGAAGGAAGTTTTAAATACAAATTTAAGGATCTTAAATTTTTGGGGGGAATAAACAGCAAAAGGGTAATGAGAACTTTGATTTTGGAAAATTGCAAACTAAGAATCTGAAATAATTGGAATTAATTATTTTACTTTCCCCATGGGAGAGTGCTTTTGTTTTGAATTCTCTTTAAAAAAAATTATAGGATGAGACTTTGAAGGTTAGCTACTGGAAGGAAACAGAAGATACTAAAGTTTACAATTAAAGGAGAACACTTACATTAACATAGAATGGAACAAAATATTTTAATACTAGACATATTAAAAGAAATTTTTAACAATGGACCCAGAATTTGATTTTAAGAATGTCTGTCTCTATAGATAGATTGTATTTTAAAGATATTATGGAAGAGGAACAAGTTTTAATCCGACAAAACTCAGACTGATATGGTCAGGATTTTAAATAACAGGATACAAGAATCATATGGAAAAAGTTGCCACATTGGACATAGAAATAAAATTTGTTGATGTCTTAATAATTAAAGAGGGCATACAAATACAAACCAAAAGAATGATCTGGAAAAATTTCCAATATTGGATCTACAAAAGATACTTATTTAAGATTTGAAGAATTTTGTTAAATGGGACAAAGAAAAAATGAAATTAAGTTCTCGGACATCATTTGAAGGGACTAAAATTAAGATAGTTAGAAATAAAAGGAAAGAATATATAGTTATCTGATCTTTAAAATAGGTACATTATTTGCGGTAACATTTAATGAACTTTTGCTGATCAAGATTGAATAAGCTTTAAGGATTTGTTTATAGTTAAAAGATGGGATATGGGAAAAAGAGATTATTTGTTGTATTTTAAAAGAAGGTATTACTGAAATTGTTCATGTGACGAAGACAGAAGTAATTTATATATGACTTTATAAATTTACTATATTTTGTTTCTTTCCTTTTTTCTATTTGCTTTCTTTACTGCATTTTCTTTTTATTCTTTTATTTTACTTTGTTTTAGTTTATCTTTTTAATTGTAATTTTAATAAAATTACTATAAAAAAGAACAAAAAATCCCAAGGGAATTACCAAAATTAATAGAATTTTATTTATAATGTTTAGTTGAAAGTTGTCTGTTTAGAAGAAAGCAGTCAGTTCACTTTACCAAAATACTTCAATTTTCCAGCAGGATCTGGAATTATCTGCAAAAGAAAAAAAAAGTAGTACTATCAAAAGACAGTCTTTTGGTAGGTTGGTTTTGAAAAACTATATTATTAATCTATAGCCTAAAATTATTTCTTACATTATATATTTTAAAAAACTTCATTTCCAACTCTTTTCCTTATCACCACATTTTCAAAGAATTTTCAGATTGATTTAAAACAGATACAGTTATCAACATATTGACACTCTACATGATGTTGATCTTATATAAACTCTACTTTATTTAAAAAATGGAAATTAGAAATTCTTTAATAGCTATTTTGGTTCTTTGCTTTATTTAGTCCCATCCAGCCTAACTATAAGTATACTTACAATATTCTCTTTAAAAATTGCGATGGCCAATGCCAGTTAAGGAGTTTTGTAAAAATAAGAAATGATAACATAGGTTTTTTTTTTAAGATTTGAGGAAGGCATGCTGATAGTGGCAGAAAAAAAAATGCCTAAAAGATACTGGCTCAGGTGTTTTCGCAATCTACATTTAACTCAATAATTTTCTGATGAAGTGCTATAGAATTCTATAGAAAAATTTGGATATTAATTCAATCTACAATATCAACTCTTAAGAAAATATTTATATAAGTGACATACTTCCTTTTGAAATATATTTTTCAAAGAATTCAAAAAATGAAAAATAAAGCATTAGAAATAGTTTGCTCACTCTGAATTTCTATCTTGACTGACTGAATTGAAAACTGCAATAATTTCTTGATATTATAACATTTGCATGTGTGAAGGAATTATTGCTACATGCTTCAAGCATACCTGAGAAAAAGTTCAGCATTTGAATAGATGTAAATAATTAGTAGTTCAGGTCTGGCATAGGCCCTAAATGCCACTATGACAAGCAAGATGACAGGGTAATGAGATGTACCTAAAGCGCATAAAATGTCACAGTAGTATTGCAGCAAACGTTCATTCTATTTTTGGCATATGGGTGACATTTCCACATGTGACATTTTCTGTTAGGACTGTGTGTGTTAATAGACATTTTTCAAATGGTAATGCTTAAAAAATACAACTCACTGTTTCACTGCCTGGTTTCCAGCCAGCAGGACAAACTGAGAAAATAATGAAGACCGATGTTAACATGTTGGTTAAAAATTAACAAATAAACTTGACTTTTTAATCTTGTTCTGTAGAATTATTGAGGCCAAGTGTCTACTATAAAGATTAAAAAAATATTTTCTGCAAATAAAAATTTGACTGTGAAGTCCAAATTCTAAGTACCCAGGTCTAGACTAGGCTGAGAGTTTTTCAGATAGCCCTTTGTATCTAGAACATATATTCTAGGATGTAGGCATTGCTTCAGCACTAAATAACATTTTAATTTATTTCTTCATAAACTTATTGAAGATCAAGAGTGATATAAACATGAATGCCTCATTTTTGCTGTGCATATGTATAAAGATCTTGTTTTCTAATTAGACGAATGTTTAACCAAATTCAAAGTTAACTTCTGCATATTTTATTATGCTGTAATTCTTAAACCATTGACTTGTTTCTGGGTACATAACTTCAACACACAAAGAAACATGTTATGTATTTGAATGTTAGTAATATGTTTTACAAGCAGAAAATGCAGTTTAGACAATGAAAGTAGGATATCTATAGCACTTTCCAACATATTTTCTCAATACAAGCAAAGTACCCCAGATTCTCCAGTGACATAGATCAGAAATATCCAATTAAATAGTAGGTACTTAGTCATTCTGCTGATCAAATGTGAATAATCTTGATGAAGATGTCAAAAGGGTAGATTACACATTTGACATAGATCTGATACCATCTGTAGCAGTGTCTATTAGTAATGATACCAGTTTAATGGTATAGTTCTGGTTATTATGGATCTGTGAATATAAGTAGGATTTTTAAAAATCTGAATGACGATATGAAGAAAGGGAGCGCCTACTGCTTCCCTTTTTTGTATAGTGAGGAGAAAGATACTACAATTTCAGGATTATTCCAGTTTGGAATTTTGAGGGAATAATGAACCATATTCCAAGTGTTATAACTTTATATTTAATTACTGTCACTATCAAAACATTTATTAGACTTTTATCCCATCTTTATTACTTTACAAGTAACTCAAAGCAGCAAACACACATAATACTCTTTCTTCCTCCTATTTTCCTCACAACAACAAAGCTGTGAAGTAAGTTGGACTGAGAGCGACCAGCCCAACATAATCCAGCCAGCTTTCATGCCTAAAACAGGATAGAATTCAGAGTCTCCTGGTTTCTAGGACAGCGCCTTAACTACTGCACAAAACTGAATAGAAAAGTACCTTCTCCATGTTTGTCAGTATATTGGAATGCTTGTATTAGACGAAGGGTTTCATCTACTGATCTGCCAACAGGAAGATCATTCATTGTTATTTGTCGAAGAATTTTCTTGTCATCAATAATAAACAGACCTCTGTGAAAAGGTGAGAAAAATGAACAAGCAAAACATTCATTTTTGAAAACAGTGAACAATGTATCTGCTGTACCCTTTTTTATACTAGATCTTTTATACCAGATCAAAATAATTAAAAATCCTCTAAATGCTTTGTACTATGTTTAATTCCACCATTATTTGAATACATAGATCTGGGGTTACTAAAACAATTTTGGTAATTATTAACTAAATAATTAACTGTTGCACCACACAAATTATAATAACAAATATTTGATTTAAAAAGTTGAGCCATTCTGTATTTCATTTGTCACTGCTGTACTATATGTATAAAAAAAAACCAGAATAGTTAATATTATACCTAAGAGCATGTCCTTGGTCCTCTAGATAAACTCCATAGTCTTTTGAAATCTGGTGTGTTAAATCAGAAAGAAGAGGTATCTTCACTGGTCCAAGTCCTCCTTGTTTTCTAGGTGTATTTATCCTATTACAATAAAAAGTAGCCAAATATTCAATTAAAGCAATATTTTATACTTTACATTGATCTTGTATAGATAATTATTGGTATCATAAATAAACATGTCCCAAAGCATATTTAATCACAAAAATGAGAATTCAGTTCCATTGTATAAAATTAAGCAAAAAAATTCTTAATGAAAGAGTGAGGCACTCTGTGGTTCTCATCCTTGTTGAGATACCTCAATAATGTTATTTTCATGACTCATACATACAATTACTTCAGATAAATTTAAAATTTATGGCATAAGGATTATAAATTGAAATCCTATTGATTTTATAATAAAATTTTCAGGTATCACATTTTGAATTTTACAAAGCTGAATGGTTAACTACCAATAATTTGTATAAATAAAAAGATAGGAAAAAGAACGTACCATGCTAAATGAGTGAACTGTGAATCTACTGAGCAAGCTACCACTTCAGCATCAATTGCTCTGAATTCTTCAATTCTGTCACTAAATGCTATTATTTCTGTTGGACACACAAATGTACTGAAGAGAGATTAAAATTAGATATTTTAAAACTGAAATAATAGTTTAAATGCTGTATTCTTTTAAATGCTATATTACTAATGCAAGAATATCTTTTCCATAGTGTTTAAGAAAATTTTTTGAACTGTACCCTTATTATATTGGGTACTAATATTCTATTCTGAACATTTCAGACAAGTGTTATGCGTGGGCATATCCTTACAGTGCCAATATAACTGTGTATTTTATGACATTAAGATATTAATAAGCATTTATTCGGTAACAGAAATAAATCAATTTCACATATTCAACTTCTTTCAATATAACTTAGTTAACTTCTGAAATTTTACATTTGCAAGAATAAGTAAAATATTTTGTGTATATTCTAAAATCTCTATCACAGATTTATATCTTCCATTTATTATCAATTATGCTTAAAATAGTCAACAATGATAAAGTCTTCAAAGCTGGCCATTTTCAGTACTATATATTCCTTCTCCCATTTTAATGTTTTCAGACATTAAAACGTGGTGGCGCAGTGGTTAGAAGGCAGTACTGTAGGGCTAGCTCAGTGCCCACTCCAGGAGTTTGATTCTGAGCAGCTCAAGGTTGACTCAGTCTTCCATCCTTCTGAGGTCGGTAAATGAGGACCCAGATTGTTGAGGGCAATATGCTGACTCTGTAAACTGCTTAGAGAGCTGTAAACCACTGTAAGGCAGTATATAAGTCTAAGTGCTATTCCTCTTCAACATGGCAAAAAAAATCCCTTAATTCCTTTCATCTATTTTTTTTTGTCTATGTATGGAAATACCCTATTAAATATTTTTGCTTAATAAACATGATGTACTAACACATTTGCTTACAAATCAAGAGGATAAAAGAAGAAAATAACGTATTTTCCTTCCAAATCTGCTAGTTTCAGTTCTTTAAACTCTCCATTGATGACAGCTGTTCCCTCCCAATCAGGTGCTGGTTTAGAAACTAAAACAACAACAAACAAAATATGAAAACATTTAAAATCAACATTTTGATTTTATTTCAAATAAATAATAAATAAATAGTGGTGTAACTCAAAGTGAATGGGTAATATTTTCATTCTAATAAATGAAAAGTGCAATTTTGTTTCAAAAACTGAGTAGTAGGCAAATTTTTAAACATTTTTTTTGACTTTTGCTTTTGTTATTTACTGCAGCAACATATAGAATCTTAAGGCCATGTCACACTGCACCAACGGATGCAAAGAGAATGTAAAACGGACAAAAAAGCTTGCCATCCGTTGGAAAACGCTATGTACTCACTGCCTCCGTTTTGCTTCCTCTCTA